>JBBBDQ010000945.1:7775000-8047465 GCA_037127315.1 Ascarosepion bandense | reverse complement strand
TTAACTCTTATCAATATAGGAGGGAGAGTCCATTATCTGTTGGAATAGGTGTGTTTCCCCATAACACTAAGAAACATAGAGAAGAGTTCATTAGAACATTTGCCATGAAAGTATTGATAGAAAAGGCAGAAAGAAGCTACATTATGACAGTTGGCAAGTGACTAAAAATCGAAATGCCTGGCCAGGACGAATAACATTGCAGATTCTTCCTTGGATGTTATCAAAGGTCTCTAAATATATCACAGAACCAGCAGATTATTTGTATTCTAAGTATGGAAGACTTGTAGATATATAAGAACGTCTAAAACGACAAAATAAATAAATCTTCTTAGCAGCAAACCTAGTAATCGATTCGACATGATCTTCCCATTTCATGTCATGTTAGGCTGTAAAGACGCAACGATTGAATTTTCTGGAGGCTAGCACCAGCCATGCTGACAATATCAACTACCTCTCCCTTGGGGTGGATATCCGAAGCAGCACAAGTGATTGTTTTTTACGGCTTATCAATCCTTTGCAGCTTATTTAAAGGCAGAAAATATTTTTCTTGCGGATAGTTGTTTTAGTGATACAAGCCATACTAATTAACCCATAGCTCGAAAGAGACATGACTGACTGGGCAGAAGATTATCTCGCAGTAGGTCATTACTTCTGCGGTAGACTGGTTGCTAGCCATGGCTATGAAACTCAATCTGTCCTGTTATTTGTCTCATATGTAGAGGGAGAAGAGATGTATTATATTATTAATTAGTAATTAGTAGGGGGTCAGTTTATTACTTCACAACAATATAAGACCGACCCCCAACTTTATAACCAGCAGTAGAAGCCTTAACTGACTGGGCAGAAGATTATCCCGCAGTAGGTTGCCATTGCTTTCTGCGGTAGACTGGTTGCCAGCCAAGGCTATAGAACCCAATCTGCCCTGTTATTTAACCCATAACTGGAGTGAAGCGACGGATTAATACCTTTCCCAAGGCTAGTTGCGCGTAAGTGAATGCAGGGAATTCAACTGGAATTTGAACTCAGCTGTCCGATTTTTCGTTCCGAGCCGATATCCACTGCACCACAACTGCATCCCAAAGAACTCTGTCAAATAACAGAAACCATGTCAGTTGTGGAATTTGAAAATCAAGTAAAAGTTTAGGAAGGTAACTCCTTCAGTATTGGAAAGAGCTATAACAACTCAGCCAGTTAAGTGCCATACGTGATACACGCTTGGGCGATCATGTCTCGAAAGAGACATAACTGACTGGGCAGAAGATTATCCCGCAGTAGGTTGCCATTACTTTCTCTGGTTGCTGACCAAGGTTATAGAACCCAATCTGTTCTGCTATTTAACCCATAACTGGAAGGAAGAGATGGATTAATACCTTTCCCAAGGGTATTTGCGCGTAAGTGAATACAATGGATTCAACTGGAATTCGAACTCGGCTACCCGGTTTCTAGTTCCGAGCCGATATCCACTGTACCACAACACACGTAACTATAACAACTACTTAACTTGAAAATGCTAATTTTCTGAAAACTTATTTTCAGAGAAAGATTTATAAATCTTATGTAAGACCCTGCTATCAGTGTTGGAAAAAGCAATAACAGCTACGAATCAAGAAAGCAATTCCTCTTTATTTAAAACTTACTTTAGAGAAAGATTTATAAATCTTATGTAAGACCCTGCTATCATGTTGGAAAAAGAATACTAGCTACTGAACTTAAGAAAGCAATTTTTATTTAAAACTTATTTTCAGAGAAAGATTTTATAAATCTTATGTAAGACCCCTGCTATCAGTGTTGCAGTGCGAATAACAACAGCTACTGAACTTAAGAAAGCAATTTTTATTTAAAACTTATTTTCAGAGAAAGATTTTATAAATTCAGTAAGCACCTGCTATCATGTTGGAAAAGTGCCATTAACAGCTACTGAACTTAAGAAAGCAATTTTTATTTAAAACTTATTTTTCAGAGAAAGATTTTATAAATTCGCAAGACTCCCTGCTATCAGTGTTGAAAAAAGTAATAACAGCTACTGAACTTAAGAAAGTAATTTTTATTTAAAACTTATTTTCAGAGAAAGATTTTATAAATCTTATGTAAGACCCTGCTATCAGTGTTGGAAAAAGCAATAACAGCACTGAACTTAAGAAAGCAATTTTTATTTAAACTTATTTTCAGAGAAAGATTTATAAATCTTATGTAAGACCCCTGTCATCAGTGTTGGAAAAAGCAATAACAGCTACTGAACTTAAGAAAGCAATTTTTATTTAAAACTTATTTTCAGAGAAAGATTTTATAAATCTTATGTAAGACCCCTGCTATCAGTGTTGGAAAAAGCAATAACAGCTACTGAACTTAAGAAAGCAATTTTTATTTAAAACTTATTTTCAGAGAAAGATTTTATAAATCTTATGTAAGACCTGCTATCAGTGTTAAAAAGTAATACAGCTACTGAACTTAAGAAAGCAATTTTTATTTAAAACTTATTTTCAGAGAAAGATTTTATAAATCTTATGTAAGACCCCTGCTAATGTTGGAAAAAGCAATAACAGCTACTGAACTTAAGAAAGCAATTTTATTTAAAACTTATTTTCAGAAAGATTTTATAAATCTTATGTAAGACCCCTGCTATCAGTGTTGAAAAAAGCAATAACAGCTACTGAACTTAAGAAAGCAATTTTTATTTGAAAATTTATTTTCAGAGAAAGATTTTATAAATTTATGTAAGACCCCTGCTATCAGTGTTGAAAGCAATAACAGCTACTGAAACTAAGAAAGCAATTTTTATTTAAAACTTATTTCAGAGAAAGATTTTACAATCTTATGTAAGACCCTGCTATCAGTGTTGGAAAGCAATAACAGCTACTGAACTTAAGAAAGCAATTTTTATTTAAAAACTTATTTTCAGAGAAAGATTTTATAAATCTATGTAAGACCCTGCTATCAGTGTTAAAAGGTCAACAGCTACTGAACTTAAGAAAGCAATTTTTTATTTAAAACTTATTTTCAGAGAAAGATTTTATAAATCTTATGTAAGACCTCAAGTATCAGGTAAGCTTGAAAAAGTAATAATGTTACTGAACTTAAGAAATGCAATTTCATTTAAAACTTATTTTCAGAGAAAGATTATAAATCTTATGTAAGACCCCTGCTATCAGTGTTGGAAAAAGCAATAACAGCTACTGAACTTACATAAGAAAGCAATTTTTATTTAAACTTATTTTCAGAGAAAGATTTTATAAATCTTATGTAAGACCCCTGCTATCAGTGTTGGAAAAAGCAATAACAGCTACTGAACTTAAGAAAGCAATTTCATTTAAAACTTATTTTTCAGAGAAAGATTTTTTATAAATCTTATGTAAGACCCCCTGCTATCAGTGTTGGAAAAAGCAATAACAGCTACTGAACTTAAGAAAGCAATTTTTATTTAAAACTTATTTTCAGAGAAAGATTTTATAAATCTTATGTAAGACCCTGCTATCAGTGTTGAAAGCAATAACAGCTACCGAACTTGTACAATTTTATTTAAAAACTATTTTCATAGAAAGATTTTATAAATCTTATGTAAGACCCCTGCTATCAGTGTTGGAAAAAGCAATAACAGCTACTGAACTTAAGAAAGCAATTTTATTTAAAACTTATTTTCAGAGAAAGATTTTATAAATCTTATGTAAGACTCTCTGCTATCAAAGTGTTGAAAAAAGCAATAGCTACTGAACTTAAGAAAGTACCTTTATTTAAAACTTATTTTCAGAGGTTAAGATTTTATAAATCTTATGTAAGACCCCTGCTATCAGTAAAAGAAAAAGTAACAGCTACTGAACTTAAGAAAGTAATTTTTATTTAAAACTTATTTTCAGAGAAAGATTTATAAATCTTATGTAAGACCCCTGCTATCAGTGTTGAAAAAGCAATAATACTACTGAACTTAAGAAAGCAATTTTTATTTAAACTTATTTTCAGAAAGATTTTATAAACTTTTATGTAAGACCTCTACATCAGTGTTTATGTACAATAATAGCTAATGAACTTAAGAAAGGCAATTTTTATTTAAAATCATTTTCAGAGAAAGATTTTAAATCTTATGTAAGACCTCGCTATCAGTGTTGGAAAGCAATAACAGCTACTGAACTTAAGAAAGAATTTTTATTTAAACTTATTTTCAGAGAAAGATTTTATAAATCTTATGTAAGACCCCTGCTATCAGTAAGAAAAGAATAGCTAATAGAACTTTAAGAAAGCAATTTTTATTTAAATTATTTTCAGAGAAAGATTTCAGGAATCTGTAAGACCTCACAATAAAAAGGAAAGCAATAACAGCTACTGAACTTAAGAAAGCAATTTTTATTTAAACTTATTTTCAGAGAAAGATTTTATAAATCTTGGACTTCTGCTATCAGTGTTGGAAAAAGCAATAACAGCTACTGAACTTAAGAAAGCAATTTTTATTTAAAACTTATTTCTTTGAGTAGAACATTTAAACTTTACAAGAATTTCCAAGCACAGTGTTGGAAAAGAAGAAGCTACTGAACTTGCTAAATTATTGAACAACTATCAGAGAAAGATTTATAAATTGTATAAGACCCCTGCTATCAAAAGGTGCTAACAGTTACTGAACTTGTTAACTTTATTTAAAACTTATTTTCAGAGGTGATTTATAATTCATATGTAAGACTTACAATAGTGTTGAAAAAGCAACATGAGCTACTGAACTTTAAGAAAGCAATTTTTATTTAAAACTTATTTTCAGAGAAAGATTTATAAATCTTATGTAAGACCCCATTTACTCAGTGTTTTGAAAAGCATTAACAGCTACTGAACTTAAGAAAGCAATTACTTTGAAACTTATTTGAGAAAGATTTTATAAATCTTACAAGACCCTCATACTAGTGTTGAAAACAATAACAGCTACTGAACTTAAGAAAGCAATTTTTTATTTAAAAATCCCTGGATTATTTCTATGAGAAAGACTATAAATTTGTTCCCTGCTTATCAGTGTTGGAAAAAGCAATAACAGCTACTGAACTCAAGAAAAGTAATTTTATTTAAAATTTATTTTCATATAAGACTTATAAATTCAAAATAATCACACGTGCTTGTAAGTTAAATAATACTTAACTGGTTGTTAAATTTTTACTAAACTTATTTTCAGAGAAAGATTTTATAAATCTTATGTACATCTCTGCTATCAGCAAGGTAGCATGCTAACAACAGCTACTGAACTAAGAAAGCAATTTTTATTTAAAAAACTTATTTCTGGAGAAAGATTTTATAAATCTTATGTAATACCCTGTTATCAGTGTTGAAGTGCTAATAGCTACTGAATTTAAGAAAGCAAATTTTTATTTAAACTTGCTTCTCAGAGGAAAGATTTTACAAATCTTACAAGACCTTGCTATCAGTGCTGAAAGTAATTAACAGCTACTGAACTTAAGAAAGCAATTTTTATTTAAACTTATTTTCAGAGAAAGATTTACAATCTTATAAGACCACACAAAAGAAAGATTTTATTAATATTCAGTTAGTAATACTGGCTGCTTGGATGTCGAATTTTTCCTTTTAAGGAAACGGTTAGTATTACAATTATAGTTGTACTCGAAATAGTTGGTGTGCTCGGTGTAGTTAAATAGAAGGTTGATAGGTTCATTAAAAAAATTCCCAGGAAAGCTACTTAAATCTGAAATCGGGAAGATTGTATTAATGAGATTTCCCTCCAAACGCTTTCAGTCGATTTACTTCCTAAAAAAAAATTGTTAAGATTTTGTAAATGATCGCATTGAATAACAAATCAAACAAGTAAACTACAATATTAATAAAATTGTCAGATATGATTTTTAGGTATATTTTGGGAGAGTGTAAAGAAGAAGATAACATATTGAGGTATGGAAATAATTGCACATCAATCAAGATAAGAATCGTGATATATTTTTTCTTCATCTTTAAAGTCAGCATCCACCTTCACAAAAAAAAAAAAGTATTTCTTAGTTGATTTATTTCAAGAATTTAGGTTAGAAAGTAATAAGTTTCGTCTTATCATTAACTGAAGTTAGAAAGAACTGTCTTCTTTCTTCTTTTATGTGCCATGTCCTTTCATGACGTAGACGAACTTGGCTCTCCACATTACCCTATCTATGATGGCTCTTAGCACGCTTTATCCTATCGCACCATGCAACCCTCGTTCCGTCATTTCCTTCAAATATGTTATCCGCTGCTTTCCCCTGTCTCTTTTACCCTCTATCTGGCCTGTTAGTATCAGGTTCTCCAAACCCTCCTTCCTCATTGCATGTCCCAGGAACGTTGTCTCTTTCTGATGCTCAGTAATAATTTCCTTTTCGTTTCCATTCTTTTCAAAACCTCGGCATTGCTCACAAGCTCGGTCCATGATATCTGCAGCATCCTTCTGAAGAAATTTCACTAATATTCTTCGTCTTCTTCTATGTGCCTTGTCCTTTCAGAACGTAGGCGATCATGGCCATCCACGTCTCCCTCTCCCTAGTGGCTCTTAGCACGCTTTCTGCTGTTACACCACACAACCCTCGTTCTGTCATCCACCTGATCAGGCCCCTCAAATATGTTATCCGCTGCTTTCCTCTCTCTCTTTTTCCCTCTGTCTGGCCTGTTAGTATCAGTTTCTCAAAGCCCTCCTTCCTCATTGCATGTGCCAGGAACTTTAGTTTTCTCTTCCTGATGCTCAGTATTAATTTCTTTTTATTTCCATTCTTTCCAAAACCACGTCATTGCTCACATGCTTGGTCCATGATATCCGCAACATGCTTCTGTAGAACCACATTTTAGTTGCTTCAAGTTTTTCCGTCATTTTCGATGATATTGTCCACCGAGGTAGTTTGTTCTAGTTCCCTGTGCCATGCCTTTACTAGATATCTCAGTTTCAGTTATGTCGAGGAGAAACGTCAATAGTTCACATGTTTAGAAGAAGCATCAATAGTTCACAACTCTTGGAGAAACATCAATAGTCCATATGTCGAGGAGAAACGTCAATAGTTCACATGTTTAGAAGAGGCATCAATAGTTCACTACTCTTGGAGAAACATCAATAGTCCATATGTCGAGGAGAAACAATAGTTCACATGTTTAGGAGAAGCATCAATAGTTCACAACGCTTGGAGAAACATCAATAGTCCATATGTCGCGGAGAAACGTCAATAGTTCACATGTTTAGAAGAAGCATCAATAGTTCACAACTCTTGGAGAAACATCAGTAGTCCATATGTCGAGGAGAAACGTCAATAGTTCACATGTTTAGAAGAAGCATCAATAGTTCAAAACTCTTGGAGAGACATCAATAGTTCATATGTCGAGGAGAAACGTCAATAGTTCACATGTTTAGGGGAAGCATCAATAGTTCACAACACTTGGAGAAACATCAATAGTCCATATGTCGCGGAGAAACGTCAATAGTTCACATTTTTAGAAGAAGCATCAATAGTTCAGAACCCTTGGAGAAACATCAATAGTCCATATGTCGAGGAGAAACGTCAATAGTTCACATGTTTAGAAGAAGCATCAATAGTTCACAACTCTTGGAGAAACATCAATAGTCTATATGTCGAGGAGAAACGTCAATAGTTCACATGTTTAGGAGAAGCATCAATAGTTCACAACTCTTGGAGAAACATCAATAGTCCATATGTCGCGGAGAAACGTCAATAGTTCACATGTTTGGAAGAAGCATCAATATTTCACAACTCTTGGAGAAACATCAATAGTCTATATGTCGAGGAGAAACGTCAATAGTTCACATGTTTAGGAGAAGCATCAATAGTTCACAACTCTTGGAGAAACATCAATAGTCCATATGTCGCGGAGAAACGTCAATAGTTCACATGTTTAGGAGAAGCATCAATAGTTCACAACTCTTGGAGAAACATCAATAGTCCATATGTCGAGGAGAAACGTCAATAGTTCACATGTTTAGAAGAAGCATCAATAGTTCACAACGCTTGGAGAAACATCAATAGTCCATATGTCGCGGAGAAACGTCAATAGTTCACATGTTTAGAAGAAGCATCAATAGTTCACAACTCTTGGAGAAACATCAGTAGTCCATATGTCGAGGAGAAACGTCAATAGTTCACATGTTTAGAAGAAGCATCAATAGTTCACAACTCTTGGAGAAACATCAATAGTCCATATGTCGCGGAGAAACGTCAATAGTTCACATGTTTAGAAGAAGCATCAATAGTTCACAACTCTTGGAGAAACATCAATAGTCCATATGTCGCGGAGAAACGTCAAAAATTCACATGTTTAGAAGAAGCATCAATAGTTCACAACTCTTGGAGAAACATCAGTAGTCTATATGTCGAGGAGAAACGTCAGTAGTTCACATGTTTTGAAGAAGCATCAATAGTTCACAACTCTTGGAGAAACATCAATAGTCCATATGTCGAGGAGAAACGTCAATAGTTCACATGTTTAGGAGAAGCATCAATAGTTCTCTACTCTTGCAGAAACATCAATAGTCCATATGTCGAGGAGAAACGTCAATAGTTCACATGTTTAGAAGAAGCATCAATAGTTCACAACTCTTGGAGAAACATCAGTAGTCCATATGTCGAGGAGAAATGTCAATAGGTCATATGTTTAGGAGGGCATCAATAGTTCACTACTCTTGGAGAAACATCAATAGTCCATATCTCGCGGAGAAACGTCAATAGATCACATGTCCAGGAAAAAGCATCGATAGTCCACAACTTCTGGAGAAGCATCAGTAGTCCGTATGTCCAGGAGAAACATTAATAATTCGTATGTCTAGAAGAAATATCAATAGTCCACAACTTATGGAGAAACATCAATAGTCCATAAATCTAAGAGAAACATCCATAGTCCATAAGTCCAAACGGAGCATGAATATTCCAATTGTCCAGGAGGTAGTGGAGATGAAAGTGTGTTTTTCATTGAAATTTTCATTTTCTACCATTTAAATTCTCAAACTGAATGAAAATGATTTTTTCCTTCCCTATTATAAGTCGCTTTAATTTTCCGTTCACATTTTGTTACTGGCTGCGAAAAAAAATAACTACGAAAAATACTGGTGTAGTTGTTTATTTGAGTATCAACTTCTAAGATATAAGATTTTACAACATTAAGTTTTTTTTTAATATTATCGAAAAGGAGAATCAATGATATTGCTGTTTTGAAAATCCTTTAAATTTTTATTAAATCGACCGCCAATCCGTAACGAATTGTTAGTTATCATATAATAATTCTGCTTGTTCCTTCCTTAGTTAGTTAGTTAGTTACTTAGTTCCTCCGACCGTTACGCCACTGATGAAAGATAACACACTTACTCTCTACACGAGCTTTTCCTTCCCCTCTATCTTTTTATAGACGCTACTCTCCTCAGCCTTTCTCTCACCTTTGCCAAACGGAAGGGTAGTAAAGAGTGAGGGAGTAGGAGGAGAGAGCCTATAGCATTACCGTAGCAGTAGCAGCTTAAGCTGGTGGTTGTAGCAGTAAGTGTGTGTGTGTGTGTGTGTGTGTGTGTGTGTGTGTGTGTGTGTGTGTGATATAGTAAAAATAGGTAGGTTTGTTGTCGTATCTCGCGACCTAAAAACGAAAGTTCTAGCCTCTACACCCTTGGCCATTAATGTTTTCAGAAGCCATGATTTTTTAGTAATAAAAAAAAATTTCTCTTTCAAAATCTCTCACGAAATAGTGTACAGTATTTTGGTTATGGTCTGTGCATACGCCGCTTAATATAATGTAAGTTTACAGTAAAGTAGCTTCTATGGACATTACTTTTATAGATATTTTAATAAAATTACACTCTGTGTTATCGTTATTTTATTATCCAATACCTTTATGTTTGAAGACGTTACTATCATTTGTAGTATGACAAAGTAAAATTTTTCCAGGAAATCATAATTATCCTTCCGTGGAAATTCCACGGGTTCCGCTAGTAAGATTAATCTTATGGCTGTCCGCGTGAAATCTTTCACTGAACTAAACCTTTTTATATCAACACTTTTTAAACAACTGTCACTTACGATTTTCACTTGATATCCAACAAAGCATTTTTGCAACTTGAATTTTCCCGCCAAATGATACGTTTTAAAGATGTTGACATTAAAGTTTGTAATTTTTCCTTCCAGACTGAACATGTGTTTGTCGTCCCGACCGACGACAGAGTTGAAAAGAAGCTCATCAAATGATGGAACTTTTTATTCCCTGTAGTGTTGATTCGGGGGAAGAAAAAAGTCGGTAGCTCAGTAATTTTTGTTTTGTTTTGTTTTTGTTTTTTATCATAAAGCATCTTGCATGTTGGCAAAAACGGACTCTCAAACCGGATGCGTGGTGGAAGGGTGGCTCATCCGTCTTTGTGACACAGAGACAAGATGCCGGGTCCATTCTCTAATATTTGGGTTCTGAAAAAAGTGAATTCCCAGTTCGCTATGGATTCAAATAAAGGAAAGTTTTTAAGCCTACAAGGATAAAAATATTTATTTTAAAATAACTAATAAACACTTCTTTGTAAGCCAAGCACCCAGTTACTACTTCAGATTTTTATTTAATAAACAGTACTGTTCAAAAGTATTAGGACAAGAACTATTTTATCTTTTATTAAGCATATTGACAGAAAATAAACAATTTAATTAAATTAATTTTATTTTATTTATTCAACAAATGCTTTAACAAGAAAAAATACTTTTTACAAAACAAATTTAATATTTAGTATAACAGCCTTTTGCTTTGATCACAGCCTTCATTCTGTCAGGCATTGACATCACAAGTTTCCGCAATGTATCTAATAGTATCTCCTGCCAAGCAGCTTGTATTTGTTCCCAAAGTGTGTCTTGCGAAGTAACATTAGATTTATCAATTTTTTTATCCAAAATATCCCATAGATGTCCATCAGAGTAGTTTCAAAATAACTTGATTTATAGAAAATAGGAAAAATTAAATAGCCGTTTACTTGGCTTTTCACCCTGTATTTGAATTTCAGTGAGGCTTTTAAATCACCCTTGTCCTAATTCTTTTGCACACTACCGGTAGTGTGCAAAAGTGTTAGGACAGGGGTGATTTTGAACTTTATTTTGATGCTTCATTAAAGATAAAATAATTCTTGTCCTAATACCTTTGCACAGTACTGTATATATATATATATATATATAATAATCACAATTTTAATAATCATAAACTAAGCATACGCCAAAACAACCCTTGTTCCCTCATAGCTGAGCACTTCAATCAACCAGGACACAAATTAGAAAACTGCAAATGTTTACTGATAGATTCCGATTTTAGTTCCACATACTCACGCAGAAAGAAAGAAAAATACTGGATTTTAAAATTAAATGCATATAGGCAAGGGTGAAATAGGGACTTTGGTATTTTGAATCTTTATAAATATATATATCAATAGTTAAACATTTTTTAGATACACTTAAAAACATTTTCTTTAAAACAACATTTAAAAGTATTATTACAATTAGATTTACGTTTAAAAATATCCAAAAACTCTATCGCTTTCTACGTCACGTGATGTAAACATCTCGTGACAGACGCTCCTCACGACGAACGCTTCTAGTTTAAATTTTAAAATCATTTGCTTCTGATGAAAAGCCGAGGCCGGTCTGAAATATCAAATATATATATATATATATATATATATATATATATATATATATATATATATATATATATAATAGAAATAAATAAATACTGTCAAAAAAAATACATTTTTAAACTGACAACTTTTTAGTAGTTTTTCCTTAAACAGTATACGTCGATCATCATTATGCCATATATATATGTGTGTGTGTGTGTGTGTGTGTGTGTGTGTGTGTGTGTGTGTGTGTGATTAATACAAATATAAAATTGGTCACTTAGCTGATATATGTATTCAGCACTCCGACTAAAGCATTTCAGAGACGAACTATTTCGTAATCTTTCGCTCACTCGTCAGGAGGAATCAGCAATTGTCTTCCGATTTTCTCATTTTCGTTATTTTTATATTAAGTTGAAAAAATAATTTATTCGCTTTGCATTGATGTTAGGTTGATTTTTCTCTCTGTGTCTATATGCCTGTATTATTTTCTAATAAACTGTAACGCTGGAACTATTTAACCCCTTAGCGCATGGAGTTCAATTTAGATAAAAATGGAAGGTTACTTAAAACCCCGAATCCGCCAACCCTACGAATCATTATTAAGCAGCAAGTTAGATCTAAAAGAACCTTTATGCAGTAATTGTTTAACATTATTATTATTATTATTATTATTATTATTATTATTATTATTTTAACAAATCCCCCCCCCCCAAGCAAGGCGATAATGCCACTAAGACTCAAAGAGCTACTGGGAGCGAAAGAGAGGAGAAAAAAACTTTAGAAGGGAGCTGAAACTTAATAATAGTATAAACTTCAGAGACATTAGAAGTACAGTGTTAAAGTAGAATATAGGAAAAATAAAAAACAAAAAAAAACAGAAACCCAATCCTAAACAGGAAACAAATGATAGACCTCTACTCCTGTTCAAAAGACCGGGGAGGACTGTGAACCGTATGATATTACCACGAGTAGTCATATTCATTTATATCATAACAAATCACTCAATAATCTTGGGTCTGACATAGATGGCGCCACTAAAAAAAGTCTATATGTTTTTTATAAAGTACTAACCTTCAAATGGCACGTGACAAAATTTGGGCCCAATCGAATTATTAGTTTACAAATTACAGTTATTTAAGTAAAGCTAATGTTGCAAATTTTCAAAATAATGGAAAAATCTTAATTTCGTTTGTTGATAAAGCATTGTTTTCTTATGGGAAAAATACTGTTCAAGCAACTTGATAAGTGTAATTCGGACTCTGCTTCGTCGGAAACAACGGTTAAGAGGTGGTACACTGACTTTAAACGCGGTCTTACAGACACAAATGATACTGAACGCTCAGGTTGCCTAAACTTAGCAGTTGTCCAGAAAAACAGCAACAAAAACCCACAAACTCGTTTTGGGCGATCGTAAACTGAAGTTGCGTGAAATAGCAGAGGAGTTAAAAATATCACAGAGCAGTGTATTCAGCATTTTGCATGAACATTTGTCAATGAGAAATCTGTGTTCAAAGTGGGTGCCGCGTTTGCTGTCAGTCGATCAAAAACAACAACGCGTCGACGATTCACAATCGTTGTTTGCAACTGTTTCAACGCAACAAAAACAAGTTTTTGCGTAAATTTGTGACAATGGATGAAACATGGATCAACCACTCCTCTCCGGAGTCAAATAAGCAGTCAGCTGAGTTGACAGCAGCAGGTGAAAGCCGTCCACAGCAACCAAAGCCGCAAGCATCAGCAGGCAAGGTTTTGGCCTCCGTATTTTGGGATGCGCAAAGTATTTTGTTCATTGATTACCTTGAGAAAGGAAAGATAACGTACTTTATCACAATTCGATCGCAACTATGGCAAAACTAGATGAATTGCATTTCGAATTGTATTAGTCATGCTCCTCTCTCATTTTTCTTTCCGTTAGTATATATGACCATGTCGCCGACAAAATCTCCATTATTTATCCCCCTAGTTTTGCATACACCTAAAATATTAACGTTTAATCTATTCATTTCCTGCTTTATAATTCATAACTGCCCATATTTCTTTAGTATTATAATATTCCGTGATCCTAAAACTAATTTTTATTTGATGTCAACAGTCGTTGGATGATGGTCCGGTGACATCTATCGCTCAGGTCTTTCATTACCGGTCGCGAGGTCAGTACCAAGAAGCTTAAAACCCTTAACCCCGTTCTTTAATTACGCAAACTTTTTAAACTCAGTGTGTATATTTTCTGCTTGTATAATCTAGGATTTTATCTAAATAACTTCGTGATTGCATATATGAAAAACTTATTGATATGTCCCGGAAATTATATATATATATATATATATATTATTCAAAGTAGCGAAGTGGATTTGGCAATGTAACCGATTAGGACAATCTAGTAAATAGCTGTAATGGACTGGTACTTATAGTAGTCGTTGCAGCATGCTTAGGCGTAGACTTATGCAATAGACGTAGTGAACAAGCGTTTTAATTGTTGGTAAAATTCGCCATAATTTATGGATAAAGTGCACAAAACCTAGCCAAGAACACTCGCAGACACTTATAGTACAACTGTGTAGATTTTCAAGGAAATCGGTTCAGCCGTTTCGGAGTCTATAGGTAACGGACACACACACATACAGACAAAGTTCCATTTATAAATAAGTTTAGATCTGTAAATGTCAAATAAAATAACTAAATAAACACATAACGTGGGGTAACTAAATCCACTTTCATATGTTTGAATTTAATTAAAATTCTAAAAACAGCTTTTTAAAATAATACAATTTGCCAAAAAAGAATGCAGTAGTAGCGGCGTCAAGGGAAAAACTGTCCTTGACTTTGTTTCGTTTTTTGGGATTTTTTTATGCGGGCACGTTTAATAATTTTTTTTTCGAAAAGTCTATATTGAATTCGTCTTTGCTGGCTAAACGCCACCCCCATTACCTATTGTCAGACACTCTGTTTCTTTACAGACTCCCTGATGATCAAACTCACCTTCCGGATATCAGATCCCAAGCGAGCAGGAAAGGCGCATGCCAGACATTATTCAGTCACACTTCTACCTCTCTGCCTTTAATAAAAGAACCAGAGCTTCTAAAGTTGAAAGGTCGCACAACAATATTTTCCACATTGTGAAGACATCACGTTAATGATTATATATAAAACAAAAAAATGAATAATTTTCTCTGAGTGCGGGAGCATAAATAATCTGTGAGTCAAGAATATGTATATTTGTGAGTGTGTTTTTATCATTTTTCTATGGATTTTCTTGGCTTTTTTATTCATTGTTTTTCTCTTTTTTTTTTACGCCTTTGATTCAGACCGACATTTAAAACATATCGTCGTCAGTCGAAGCTGGGCACAGCGACTCCTAGGCGACGGCTGGACGGATCTGCAACCAATTTATTCCATCCACACAGCTCTTGATGATAGCCTATTTGAAACAAACCATAATTTGACGCAAAAAGTCAATACTCTAATGTTAGCATAAAGCAAAATATAATTCAACACAAAATCAGTACTTCAATGATACAATACTTCAATGATACAATACTTCAATGATACATTATTTCAATGATACAATACTTCAATGATACAGTACTTCAATGATACATTACTTCAATGATACATTACTTCAATGATACAATACTTTAATGATACAATACTTTAATGATACAATAAAGAAAATATAATTCAACGCAAAATGTAATTTAACACAAAATCAGTACTTCAATGATACAATACTTCAATGATACATTACTTCAATGACACAATACTTCAATGATGCATTACTTCAATGATACAATACTTCAATGATACATTACTTCAATGATACAATACTTCAATGATACATTATTTCAATGATACAATACTTTAATGATACAATACTTTAATGATACACTAAAGAAAATATAATTCAACGCAAAATGTAATTTAACACAAAATCAGTACTTCAATGATACAATACTTCAATGATACAATACATCGATGATACATTACTTCAATGATACAATACTTCAATGATACAATACTTCAATGATACAATACTTTAATGATACAATAAAGAAAATATAATTCAACGCAAAATATAATTTAACGCAAAATCAGTACTTCAATGATACAGTACTTCAATGATACATTGCTTCAATGATACATTACTTCAATGATACAATACTTCAATGATGCATTACTTCAATGATACAATACTTCAATGATACATTACTTCAATGATACAATGATACAATACTTCAATGATACAATACTTCAATGATACAATAAAGAAAATATAAGTCAACGCAAAATATAATTTAACACAAAATCAGTACTTCAATGATACAATACTTCAATGATACATTACTTCAATGATACAATACTTCAATGATACAATACTTCAATGATACAATACTTTAATGATACAATACTTCAATGATACAATAAAGAAAATATAATTCAACGCAAAATTCAACACAAAATCAGTACTTCAATGATACAATACTTCAATGATACAATAATTCAATGATACATTACTATAATGATACAATACTTCAATGATACAATACTTCAATGATACAATAAAGAAAATATAATTCAACGCAAAATATAATTCAACACAAAATCAGTACTTCAATGATACAATACTTCAATGATACATTACTTTAATGATACAATACTTCAATGATGCAATACTTCAATGATACAATACTTCAATGATACAATAAAGAAAATATAATTCAACGCAAAATATAATTCAACACAAAATCAGTACTTCAATGATACAATACTTCAATGATACATTACTTCAATGATACAATACTTCAATGATACAATACTTCAATATAATTCAACACAAAATCAGTACTTCAATGATACAATACTTCAATGATACATTACTTTAATGATACAATACTTCAATGATACAATACTTCAATGATACATTACTTTAATGATACAATACTTCAATGATGCAATACTTCAATGATACAATAAAGAAAATATAATTCAACGCAAAATATAATTCAACACAAAATCAGTACTTCAATGATACAATACTTCAATGATACATTACTTCAATGATACAATACTTCAATGATACAATACTTCAATGATACAATAAAGAAAATATAATTCAACGCAAAATATAATTCAACACAAAATCAGTACTTCAGTGATACAATACTTCAATGATACAATAATTCAATGATACATTACTATAATGATACAATACTTCAATGATACAATACTTCAATGATACAATAAAGAAAATATAATTCAAAGCAAAATGTAATTCAACGCAAGATGTTAATACTTGAATGTTACCTTAAAGCATTATACTTCAACGGGAAATATAAATACTTGCTTGTTATAAAGCAAAATATAGTTTAACGCAGAAGATTCAATACTTGAATGTTGCAATGAAGCACAATGTAATTCAACGGCAAAAAGTTAATACTTGAATGATTCCACAAAATGTAACGGCAAATGTCAATATTTATATGGAACTATAAAGCACAATATAATTCAAAACAAAAAAAATCTATACTTGAATGTTACCGTAAAGGAAATTATAAATTAACGCAAAATTCAATACTTAAATATTAGCAGAAATCAAGCTGTAATTCAACGGCAAAAACAGTACTTGAATATTATCATAAATCAAAATATTATCCAAATGGCAAAAAGCAATACCTAAATCTAAACTTATTTATAATTGGAACTTTGTCTGCGTGCGTGTGTGTGTGTGTATCTGTGTGTGTGTGTGTGTCTGTGTGTGTGTGTGTGTGTGTGTGTGTGTGTGTGTGTGTGTGTGTCCGTTACCTATAGACTCCGAAACGGCTGAACCGATTTTCTTGAAAATTTACACAGTTGTACTATAAGCTTCTGCGGGTGTTCTTAGCTAGGTTTTGTGTCGAGGTACCCCAGATAAATATCCAAAATCGATAATCGAAAAAAACGGGTTATAGAAGGAGTGGTCTGATTTTAATCAAATTTGATACACTCATAGACAAAGACATAAGAAACGATATTCAGAAGTTTCAATGTTGCAGTTCTTACAATAGTGCAGAAAATCAAATATATATATATATAAAAGGCAAGATATTTGTGTGTGTGTGTGTCTGTTTATCTGCCTGTATGTCTATATTTTTTTTTCAGCCCTTTTATTTTAGTTTTTGCTTTGGGTTTGACTCTAAGTAGGTATAATTGTAGTTCTTAGTCTCAGACATGATACCATTTACTCAGAGGACTTATTTAGCCTTCAAAATTCAGTTTACGACGAAAAAACTTATTTGATATTGATAGCAGGAAATCAAAATTTGATTTACATACATTCTCTTTTCTTTTAGTCTACGGTTTCGCTTTAACTGGAAACAACTATTGCTTTTTAGTCTTTCGTGCCAAAGTCCAAAGAGTCTGAGCTTCAGGAGCATGGATTAGTTTTAAAGCTTTCATTACACCCGAGCAACGCCGCGCTATACTGCTAGTGTTACTATAAAGCAAAACTAATTAGCGGCAAAAACAAAAAAAACAAATGTTATCGTAAAACAAATTGAAAGTTACCATAAAGCAAATTATAATCCAACGCAAAAAGTCAATGTTTGAATGTCAGCATAATGCAAATTATATTTCAAAGGTAGAAAGTCAATACTTGAATGTTAGCCGTAGGTAAATTATAATTCAAAGGTGAAAAGTGAATGCTTGAATGTTAATATGACACAAATCATAATTAAATGGCACGAAGTCAATACGTGAATGTCACCATAAAACTAATAATAATCAAACGGCAAAAGTCAATATTTGAATGTTATCATAATACAAAATACATTTCAACGCAGAAATGTTAATCATTGAATGTTACCATAATGCAAATTATAATTAAACGTAAGAAAGTCAATATTTGAATGCTATCATAAAGCAAATGATAATTCAACGGAAAAAGTCAATACTTGAATGTTACTATATAGCAGACTATAATTCTACGCCAAAATGTTAATTCTTGAAATATTAAGCCGAGATGGAAATTCGTTTCCTTATTCTTTCTTAATCATAAGGAGGATAATTTTAATAATGCAATGATTCTTGACAAAATCAAAAGACGACTCTGCAATTTGATCAGTCCCAACCCAATATCTGGGCCTTCATCTCTTTCTCTACCCCGTATCGTAGTTTCCCTATGTCCTTTTTACAAATAGTTTTATGGCAATTGTTTTGTTGAACTTTTCTCTTTGATACATCGATTCCATAAATATAAAATTAGTACTAGATTGTCAGTTAGGTCACATCATTTTACTATTGAAATTACTAAATATAGACATAAGTTCATGTTTAATGGTTTCTTCTCGCCTATGGAACTCGATGACCGCTTTTTGCTTTCCTCTCAACTAAATTGACAAAAATTTAAATGCAGCATCAGTGCCGTATCAGAGTCATCTATCTCACTAACTTGAATCCTTGCGTGTATAATGATAATATACACGCTAAAAAGTCTGCCTCCTTCTACCGAGCGCCCGTAGCTCAGAGATAAAATCGCTGACTAATGCCAGTTTGGTTTCAAACCTGGGTAAAAAGCAGTCGGCTGTCTAACCGTACTGATGAGCTGTGATACAGCGAAACAGATCTGTCTGCGGATGACAATATATATATATATATATATATATAGTCATCACCTATGTTCTGTTGATTATCTTTTCTCTTAAGTAAGTTTTTTCAGTTTCCTTTACTCCCAGTGATCTCCCTTGCTTTTCAATGGTATAATCGCCTTACTTAAAATGAAATGATTTTTTTGTTTAAATGACCTTGATCATTCGTTTTTCTTTTCTCAAAGCCACAAATATCGAAAGGTTATCGATAACTAAAGTATCCTAATACGTTGCGTCACTAATAGTGGAGACAAAATCATTTGAACATGAATTCAGTAGCATAAAGCGTACTGAACAAATGTGCCAGACCTTGTTGTGAGAACATTTACTAATAGTTTGAGTTTTGTTTAATAGCATATCAATCTCTTCCAACAAGGTCAGACTTTAAGATTTTTTTTAATGTTCGGTTATAGTGAGAAGGTTGATTTAGTCAGATTTTGATGACAATTTTTATATTTTTTTTATTTTAGAAAATTGTAGATGTCTTTTAGTTTTGTATTAAAAAATGTATTATGGCAATAATTTTTCCTGCAAAAATGTATTGTTGATGATATTTTTCATTCAAAAATGTATATTTTTCTATAAAGATTTATTTTTATACTTTCATAGTGTTTTGACCCCAGTTTGGGGATAAACTATTTGACTATAGTTGGGACCCTAACAAGTGTTACCACTCTGGGTCAGGGTGAACCTGGGAACAACAGCAATTAGGAGGTGATTCCATGCTCCTCACAACCTCCCAATCAGAGGCCTTGCTGCCGGATGCAGTTTATTGTCATACCCAGAACCAGTTTTATTTAGAGTTGCGTAAAAAGTAGCGATCAATGATAGAAAATTAGAAGGTTGGTGACAAACGGAAATTTAGTTCAGAGTATGATGATAAACTATATCCAACAGCAAAGCTTCTGATCTGAAGAGAGGAGGCTTTGAGGCGCGTGGAACCACCTCTTGATAGGTTTACTCTGACTCGAGGTGATATCACTTGTTAGCGTCCCAACTATGGGCAAATAGTCAACCGACAAACAAAAACAAAACACTATGAAAGTGTAGAAATACATTTTTTTACTAAATAATACTAACAATGCTTTTTTGTAGTGGAAATACCAGCAATACATTTTTATGGTAAAATACCACCTATAGATTTTTATGGTAAAATGCCACCAATACATTTTATCTGTAGTTGGTGCCATAAAATTGTGTTCAAATTATTTAAAATCTGGCATTAAATAACCTATGCGGCTAAACAAAACCAACCAACCTGAAAGAACTCTTTCATGGCATTAATAAAATCCTACAATTTTGTAAAGAACTCTTTCATGGCATTAATAAAATCCTACAATTTTGTAAAGAACTCTTTCATGGCATTAATAAAATCCTACAATTTTGTAAAGAAATCAAGTTGTATTCCAAAATATAATTTCAACATTAATTCAAACATATTTCCTCGTTCTAATAATTCTGTCCACACAAACATGTATCATCTACCATGTATTCAACTGTGGAAGCAGAATAACATATATCATATTTTTATTACTCCAAAACTCTCAGGAAAATTAAATTCCGACATTAAATAACTCATAAATAAGTGATGTGCCGTTAAACAAACAAACAAAACAAATCAAATAAAAGAAATGAAATCTCGCAAACACTCAAGCAATTCATTCGCAGAAGAACGTGATCATGTTTTTGTCTTGTCTATTCGGCATCATGGCAACACAAGACGTCAATGGAATTGATAAATTGCGCAACCGATGAGAAACCTGAAACGTACAGTTTGTTACACACACTCCGTACAGATTCGATTTGGTCACATCAGAAATTTCGTTGTTCATGAATTTGGTGGCATCTTTGAAATGTCAGAATTTTTCATCCGATACTAAAGCTGAAGTTGCTGTAGCCAACTGGATCAAATCTAAACTTGTTTTATAGAACTAGAGATTTTGCCTATCGATCAAACCGCAGCATTTCGGAGAGAAATAGATTTCCTTCGTCTTGATACCAGTTTCATTATTCTATCTTTTGTTTTTAATATATAATCATATTACCCCAAGCAAGGCATTTTACTGCCACTGGTGCGCAGTGGGTTACATAGGAGGAAAGTTTTGAGAAAGAGTAACAGGTTATAGAGGGTGTCAGGAAGTGGGTAAGAGAAGGATGAGAATACTGATGAGAGTGGACGAAGAAAGAAGCATGAGAGAGAGGATGCAAGTTAGTGAGATAGGTGATGACTATATATATATATATATATATATATTGTCATCCGCAGACAGATCTGTTTCGCTGTATCACAGCTCATCAGTACGGTTAGACAGCCGACTGCTTTTTACCCAGGTTTGAAACCGAACTGGCGTTAGTCAGCGATTTTATCTCTGAGCTACGGGCGCTCGGTAGAAGGAGGCAGACTTTTTAGCGTGTATATTATCATTATACACGCAAGGATTCAAGTTAGTGAGATAGATGACTCTGATACGGCGAAACAGATCTGTCTGCGGATGACTATATATATATATATATATATATATATATATATATATATATATATATATCGCTCTAAGCAAGGCAGTTTACTGCTGCTGTATTGCAGGGGGTTACATAGGAAAGCTATGAGAAAGAGTGACAGGATATAGGTGTCCGGAAGTGGGTAAGAGAAGGATGAGAATATTGATGAGAGTGAACGGAGAAAGAAGCATGAATGGGGGGATGCAAGTAGTGAGATAGGAGATGACTAAAATATATATATATAATCATATCTCCCCAAGCAAGACATTTTACTGCCTGTTTTACAGAAGGTTACATAGGAGGAAAGTTATGAGAAAGAGTGACAGGTTATAGGGGGTGTCAGGAAGTGGGTAAGAGAAGGATGAGAATACTGATGAGAGTGGAGTGGACGGAGAAAAAAGCATGAGCGAGAGGATGCAGATTAGTGAGATAGGAGATGACTATTGACTTTACATTTAAATTTTTGGAGATTGTAGCTGTCGGGGAGCAAGTAAATGGAAAGGAATTCCACAGGCGGGAAGTGCGAGAAAAGAAGTTTCTGGAGTAGAATTTGCCTTTACATTTTATTGGTTTCATAGTAAAAGGGTGGGACCTTGTTGCTAATCTTGTGGCTTGAGTAAATTTATATATAGGGGGCACTAGTGAGCTAAGTTCATCGGAACAGAAACCGTGAAAGTATTTGTAGAACAGACACAGAAGAGACATAGGGAAGGCACATTTCGCCGGTGAGAAAGTGACTGTACCTGAGCTACCAAGTCGGGATCGATCAGATTCTTCGTTGGATTTTGTTAAGGATACCTGGGTGGATAGCAGGAGCACCCGACCAGTTAAACTTGTTTTATATGATGATACATTATTTTATAGTGAAAACGAGCGTTGTAAAACTGTTTTACACATCATTTTGTTTATACGATACTATTTTAAAGTAAATAAGTCACCCCGGTAACACAAATGTACTAGGCAAGTCGCCTTAAGAGTTGAGAGACAGAGACGCGAACTTGAGCTTGTCGGGCTTTCTGTTTTCGGATAGAGAGGAGCTCAGACGTGGTTCTGTCTACGGGCAGAGTTTCATCTGGGTAAAAATCGATAAGAACCCTACTCCCATTTACTCGAGGTGAGGCGAAATTTTGTCCAAAGCGTACGCGCTCGGGGATTCCCAGGTTTAAAACTGATCTTCTGTCGCACCACGCCTCAGTAGGTGAAGATTTGGGTAACCATCCACAGTTCCGTGAGAGCTTTGATTGAGTTCTGATAGAATGTTCGTTAGAGTACCGTTAGAGTCAGTCAAGACGTAATGTTATAACTGTTAGTAGCGAATCATAGCAATAGAGACGAGGAACCGATTCTTATACGGCGTAGTAAAAAAAGATCTTTTTTTACTACGGTGCGCATAATAACAATGACAACGAAAAATTAAAACTACGTCCGTGTAATTTACAACTACGTCCGTGTAATTTTATTCTTTGCTGTGAGTAAAGAAAAATAAAATAAATATTCTTAAATAAGGAAGAATGAAGAGTTCAAGTAGTAAAAATATAACAATAGCAACAGTAACAACAGCAACAATAGCAGAAGCAAAAACAAATGTTAATTGAAATAATTCATAAGTAAACGAAAAATTCTCCAATTTCTGTAATTCTCGACGCGGTTGCAGATGCCATAGCTGAATCCACATACAATTCAGATGATGAAATTAACTTTTCTGCTTATTTTAGAAGATACGGATAAATTTACAGAGAAAAATGCAGGGACTGTGAAGACAAGAAAAAACCAAGACTTTTGTTGAGATAGTTAGCAACAGTAGAACATGAAAAATACTGTAATTTTGTACTACTGAAAAAAACAAGAGAAAATTGCTTTGAAGAAACTAAATATTCTGAGTAAATGTTTAGTAAGAAAAGTTTGTTATTCAATACTCGTTGAAAGTGTATGAATCTGATGAAAAACGAAGACGAAGATTTTGTCACAAATGCTGGAATCGTTAACAAAGGCAGTGGAAAGATTCAAATTAAACGAGCTGACTAGTATAAGGATTAATTTTCATTCAAGTATTTACGGCGAAAAAAAACACAGAAAAACGTGTTAGAATCCTAACGAAACTGGAGCAGGTTTATAAATTAATACTGCAAAAATTATTGAACGAATGTCAGCGAATCCTAAATCTGAGACTCTATACTGAGGAAATTGAAGAAAAAGAATGTGCATATGTACAAGAAAATGTGCAAAAAGAAAAATTAAATCATGTTTCAAACGTATAAGTTTACATCTCGGAGACGACGGTCCCTTTAAGAATTTAAAGTGCTACTGTCACGAGCTGAGTGAAGCTTCGAAGGATACTCGAATTTTTATGTAATAACCCCGGCTGCTGTGTCATAAAAAAATGATTTTATTTTTCGTCGGATATTTTATACTCAGATTAGCTCAGGGATGTGGTTTGGGTATAAATAAGGATTCAGTCAAAAATTTGGTTAACCGAGAGAAAACAATAAAATAAAATTATCATCGATTCATCAGTATCATTAATTAAATAAAACGATCATAACAACAACGAAACAATTTAATTCATAACTTGAAGGAAATATATTTTTAAATTCAATGTTCACAATAAAGAAAAAGAAGAAATTTATCGAGAGCAATATCTCAAACAGTTAGTTTCATATCCGGGTGAATTAATGTTCACCTAGGGAATAAAGTTCTTGAGAGCAATATCTCAGACAATTATTTTATATTCAAATGAATTTATGTTCACATGGATGTTAAAGTTATTTCAATGTAGAAGGCGATATTTTATTAAAGAAAATTATTTCTACTTATCTTTTTGCCCCTTTAGCTACGATACGTCTTTTTTATTTCGCAGTGCGTCTTCTGTTTTGTTTTGTTTTTTACCACGTCAGGGATATAAGCGTTTCTAAGACTCTTTTAATTAGTTACCATGGATATGAGCGTCTTTAATACTCTTTTCTTCGTCGCCATGGATGTTCTCGAGTGAAAAAGTAGGACATGAAAAGTCAGCCTGTAAAACTAAAGCAAGGAAACATTTTCACTGAAAAAAAAAATCGTACACAGCGTTGAGACGGAAAAATGATAACAGAAAACCAAAAAAAATTTGTATATGCGAAAATTAATAATGTTGGTGCAAAAATGTAACTTTTCACAATAATAAACGAATCCACATGAAAAACAAACGGAAAACCTATATTAAAAAGAACTGCAGAAAAAAAAATCCCACGTGCCGGTAAGAAATTATTTGTTATTAGTGAAATGACTTGCAGTGTTTTGTTTCATAACCGAGTCTTCCTGAGAGCAATATACTTCGCCTCCTCGGCCTTACCCTCACTTCCGATCTCAAGTGGAACCATTACTGAATCAATAGTTAAATCCACTGCTTGGAAGGTTGCGTCACAGTGTCGGGCCAGGATGCTTTTTCCACCTGAATCCATCTTGCTCATATAAAAATCAACCAACCGTCCGTGCATGTAATACTGCTGCCATATATGGTCAGGAGCCCCAACTGTTCATCTCAGTGTTCTTGACGGGCCCCAAAGGAGAATCAGTAATGTGACAGGTACCGACTTGGCGGCTCGACTACAGCCGCTTCCCCACCGAAGGGATGTAGCTTCCCTCTGTCTGTTCTATAAATATTTTCATGTCTTCTGCTCCGACGAACTTAAGTCACTGATGCCCCTGCCACTGGTGTTTACTCATGCAACCAGGCTGGTAACTAGTTCCCACCCATTTACAGTTAGATCAACCAAATGAAGCGACAATTCTACTCCATCAGCTTCTTTTCTCACACTTCCTGTCTGTGGAACTCTCTTCCATATTCTTGTTTTTCTGGCGGGTACAATCTCCAGGAATTTAAATGCAATTTCAATACCCATCTCTCAATCCCTTGACTCCAGTTCTTTCTACATCACCCTGTATATCTTTTCCTTTCTCTCTACCTTTGCAACTTGCATCACACCTGTATTCCCATCCTTCTCTTGCTCCTTTCTAACTGGTTCGTCTTTCTCTTTATTCTCCTCCTATCTAATCTTTTACTCTTATGTAGCCCCCTGCGCATCAGTGGCGTTACCGCCTTGCATGGGGTGAAACGATTAAAAAAAGTATGTGAAAGCTAAGGTTTATATGTTTGAAAAAATACTACAAAACTATTTGGTACTGACTGGATGGAATTATTCAAGTTATGGGATTTGTGGCAGGTGGGGTCGCCACTGTAGTCGTAGGGACGGTCAGCCATGTCTAGTACAAGGCCAATTCACAAGCATAGCTGACACTCCGTACAACTTAAGATTTTATTAGAATTATCAGAAGGTGGATTTGTGGAAGAATAAAAGTATACTTTTTGTATGCTTAAATAGAAATTTAATTATAGAACAGAATAACATGAACAAGTAGAAGTTAAACGTTCAGTGAGAAACAGTAGTAAGGGGTTAAGGGTATAAAGAGTTCGTAGCAGTAAATAGTGCGTATGTATGTATGAAAGTTATCGTTATGTAGGAATGTCTTTGAAATGTTCGGTTATCAAGTATAAGAAAAAGTAGACGAGTGAACTATGAAAAAGAGGAAGGTTAGAGAGAAAAAGAGAGAGATAATAATAATAATGATCGCTTGACATTTGTCAAAGAACGTGTTAATATACTCGTCATCTCTCTGGTGACAAGCGAACTTGCCCGTCTTTTATTCTGTTTGTGGGGCTCGAAAAGATCGTTTGGGAATTCACTACCCGGATGTGATTCTGGCCTTTCCATTGGGCGACGAACAAACTTCGCGTCGGCTCGCAAAAAGATCCGTAAAAGAATTTGTTTCTGATAATTGAAGATTATTAGAATTTTGTTTTTAGATGTCTCCTAGTTTTCTATTGGCCGAAAAACATTTCGCATCAAGGTGTGAAATTTAACGAGTTTTGTTTCGGATTCGCTTTTGCGTGTGCGCTAAGCAAAGTTTGTAAATTCGAATCTTTTTTAATTTCTAACAAAATCAATGAGTCAGTGCTTAACATCTGAATTTTAAATCTATTTCTTGTTTTTTTCGATACAGATTTACCTATAAATATTTATTGCAAAAATATAAGTGGACAAGAGACCAGTTAAAAAAAAAGCAATGTGAAAATTTAAAGAAAGGATTGAAAAAATATTTTCCGAATGTTGAGTCGGATGCATTGGGCTGGTGTTCTAAATTCAAAAAATAATTCATGTTTGTCCTAATTTTCTGATTTAGTTAAACAAATGTTTAGAATCACACAATTACCCATTAACAAGTTCAGAGGAAAAACTTTTTCGAAGTTGAATCGGTACATGTTCGTTTTAGCTCCCAACGGCTTCACCCCCTACAAATTTATCCAAAATAGCATTATTTCTGTGCAAATGTATATGGGGAACTCAAATCAGCAATTAGTTATTGAATAAACTTACCTTTTTTTTTATCTAAATGTCCATAAAAAAAGACGAACTATATCTTGCACTTTTTCTCTCTCGTAACTCTCACGAAGTTATGTAATTAACTGCAGAATGACGTTCTACGTAGGCAGAAATTTTCTGTTGAATTTTGGTCGTTGTTCTTCCTTTACTGAAACTTCCGACGATGTAATTCCTGTTATGAAAGTAACAAGCGTAGAAATCCAATAGTGCATTACTTTTTACCGGAAGTACATCGCCGGAAGTATCAGTAAATGAAGAAAAATCGAGCAAAAATCTCCCAAAATTCGTTGCTTTACGCAGTCCGTCATTCTGCAGTTAATTACATGACTTCGTGAGAGTTACGGGAGAGAAAAAGTGCAAGATATAGTTCGTTTTTTATGGACATTTAGAGTGGTAGTACCTGTTAGGGTTCCAGCTATGGGCAAATAGTTAACCCTCAAAACTGGGGTCAAAACATGAAAGTATAAAAATGGACTTTTCTAGAAATATATACATAAAATATAATTTCATAGAGAGCTAGCAGTATAGCCCGGCGTTGCTCGGGTGTAATGAAAGCTTTAAAACTAATCCATGGTTCTGGAGCTCAGACTCTTTGGACGTTGGCACGAAAGACTAAAAAGTTTCCAGTTAAAGTGAAACCGTAGACTGAAAGAAAAATGAATGGATGTAAGTCAAATTTTGATTTCCTGGTATCGATTTATACATATGTATATTATTGATTTTCTGCATTATTTTAAGAACTGCAACCTTGAAACTTCTAAATATTGTTTCTTATGTCTTTGTCTATGAGTGTATCGAATTTGATTAAAATCGGACCACTTCTTCTATAACCCGATTTTTTAGATTATCGATTATCGATATTTATCGGAGGTACCTCGACACAAAACCTAGCTAGGAACACTCGCAGAAGCTTATAGTACAACTGTGTAAATTTTCAAGAAAATCGGTTCAGCCGTTTCGGAGTCTACAGGTAACGGATACACACACATACACACACACACACACACACACACACACACACACAAAAGTTCCATTTATAAATAAGTTTAGATATACATTTTTGAAGGGAAAATATTACCAACAATACATTTCTTAAGGAAAAATATTACCAACAATACATTTTTGAAGACAAAAATTATTACCATAATACATTTTGAAGGAAAAAAATATTCTCAGCAAAATATTTTAGAATACAAAACTAGAAGACTGTTGTGGAATGGTTTTCGCACTGAACGTTACAATCATGCTATGTCGGTTGCTAATCGACTTAACGCACCCAAAATGTTAGGAACTTGGTAATCTTCCACTGAAAGCTAACTCCTTAGTATTCGGCTAACTGCCGACTAGTATCAATTGTCTAGTAGTTCTACTGAACTCCAATAGAACTCTAAAGAACTCTCCAGCACTCCTTTGAACTTTCCAGGAACTTCTCAAGAACTTCTCGAGTTAACTTCCTGTTAACTCTTATGAATATAGGAGGGAGAGTCCATTATCTTGTTTCACCATAACAAAGACATTTTCAGTTTTCTAAAATAAAAAAGAATAAAAAAAATTAAAATCTGATAAAATCAATCTTTCCACTATAACCGAACATCAAAAAACAAATACCTTAAAACCCCACCTTTTTGGCATTAAATAACGCACAGAGGTTGATATGCCGTTAAACATAACTCAAACTCAAACTTATTTAAAAAGTTTAAATTGTTTATTGGCGCGACAGTAAAGTTAATTGCAAGGATAGAAATCCTAGATAAGTAATCTAAACTTATTTATAAATGGAACTTTGTGTGTGTGTGTGTGTGTGTGTGTGTGTGTGTGTGTGTGTGTGTCCGTTACCTATAGACTCCGAAACGGCTGAACCGATTTTCTTGAAAATTTACACAGTTGTACTGTAAGCTTCTGCGAGTGTTCTTAGCTAGCTTTTGTGCCGAGGTCAGTCAGTTAGTTAGGTGCCATACGTGAAACACGCTTGGGCGATCATGTCTAGCAAGAGACATGATTGACTGGGCAGAAGATTATCCCGCAGTAGGTTGCCATTGCTTTCTGCTGTAGACTGGCTGCCAGCCAAGGCTATAGAACCCAATCTGTCCTGTTATTTAACCCATAACTGGAAGGAAGAGATGGATTAATACCTTTCCCAAGGGTATTTGCGCGTAAGTGAATGCAATATATATATATATATATATATATATATATATATATATATATAAGGCAAACTATTTGTGTGTGTGTGTCTGTTTATCTGTCTGTATGGCCTTTATACAAATCCACAATTTTTATCCGATTCTCACCAAACTTCACACAAATATGCTTTAGGCTGAGTCTGAGCTCCAGGACCATGGATTAGTTTTAAAGCTTTCATTACACCCGAGCAATGCCAGGCTATACTGCTAATACCAATATAAACAATGCTATTGCAAAATCTTTAAAATGTGGCTGTCAGTTTTAATCCGCCAACTTTCGTAATTCTTTCATAATATCAGCACAGTCTCCATTGTGACTAAAATCAAAATAATGAAGACACACAGTCTATTCTGCGGCAGCTGTACATATAACGCCCCGACGAACTCGAAAGTATTACAGGATTTTTATGATGTGATTCTTCTTCTTCTTCTTCCATGTGCCCTGTCCTTTCAGGCCGTAGGCGATCATGGCTTTCCACATCTCCCTGTCCCTGGTTGCTCTTAGCACGCTTTCTCCTGTTACACCATCAAACCCGGCTCTGCCATCCACTATCTCAAGCCCATAAATCTAGAATATTAATGTATAGAATCTAGCGTGGCCAGGAAATGAGGGATCAGTTTATATATTGATTATAATATAGATTTTATCCCCCACTTTATATCCACATTATAATTTCTTATAAGCAGTTGGCATATATCTTCTTCTATGTGCCCTGTCCTTTCAGGACTTACGCGGTCATGGCTTTCCACATCTCCCTGTCCCTGGTGGCTTTTATCACGCTTTCTTCTGTTACACCACGCAACCCAGATTCCGTTATCCACCTGATCATGCTCTTCAAATATGTTATCCGCTGCTTTCCCCTGTCTCTTTTCCCCTCTACCTGGTCTGTTAGTATCAGGTTCTCCAAGCCCTCCTTCCTCATTGCATGTCCCAGGAACTTTAGCTGTCTCTTCCTAATGCTCGGTATTAATTTCCTTTTCGTTTCCATCCTTTCCAACACTTCATCATTGCTCACCTGCTCGATCCATGATATTCTCAGCATCCTTCTGTAGAACCACATTTCAGTTGCTTCAAGTTTTTCCTTCATCTTTGAAGAGATTGTCCAGCATTCACTGCCATATTGAAGAACTGACATCACACAGCAATCCAGTACTCTCGTCTCTTTTTGGAATTCATATCATCATCTTGAGACTTTCTTTTTAACTGAAAACAGTTTATTAATCTTTGAAACTTAGTAAATATTATATATTATGGCTTCCATATTATGGCTTTAAAAACAGATATTTTAAAAGTATATTTTTAAAAAAATGAGGGACGCAGTGCAAAGATAAGAAAACATTGCTATTCATTGTAAAAGTATAAATCGGAAAACATATTTAAAAAAAAAAAACTAAAGGGGCTAACCGGTTATCGTTTCTCGCTCTTCGGAGCTCAATCGAGGTCCAAACACATGTACAAAAAGATCTAAAAAAGGAGACAGAAAAATACTGGTAGAGAATCAGCAGCGTAAATCAGAGGAATATATTATTTCTTCTACCTACAAAGGGAAGCATGCATCGACTTAATAGTTTCAATTACAGTAAAATGGTGTTCTGAATATCAGTCAGTTAAATGCTTTGGGCGATCATGTCTGGAAAGAGACATGACTGACTGGGCAGAAGATTATCCCACAGTAGGTTGCCATTACTTTCTGCGATAGACTAGTTGCCAGCCAAGGCTATAGAACCCAATCTGTCCTGTTATTTGACTCATAGCTAAAGCGGTAAGTGATGTATTATATTATTAAGTAGTATTTAGTGTGGGATCAGTTTATTGCTTCACAACAATAGAAAATCGACCCCCACTTTATGTCCAGTAGAAGTTTTGATTATGTTTCCAACTATTATATTCAGTCAGTTAAGTGCCATACGTGATACACGCTTGGGCAATCATGTCTCGAATGACTGACTGGGCAGAAGATTATCCCGCAGTAGGTTGCCATTACTTTCTGCGGTAGACTAGTTGCCAGCCAGGTATATAGAACCCAGTCTGTTCTATTATTTAACCCATAACTGGTAGGAAGAGACGGATTGATACCTTTCCCAAGAATATTTGTGCGAAAGTGAATGCAATGAATTCAACTGGAATACGAACTTGACTCCCTGATTTGTCGTTCCAAGTCGATATCCACTGCACCACAACGTTCAAAGAGACATGACGTACTGTGCAGAAGATTTTCCTGCAGTAGATTGCCATTACTTTTTGCAGTAAATTGGTTTCCAACCAAGGCTATAGAACCCAATCTGTCCTGCTATTTAATCTTTAGCTAGAGGGAAAATAGACGAATTAATATTTTTCCCAAGAGCATTATTCCGTAAATGAATGCAACAAATTTATTATCTTGTATAACAAAGCCGACATCAAATTGACGTCAAAGTTTTTGTAGATTCTCACCCACAATCTATTACATACTTGATGAGTTTGAGCAAATGGATGGCAGAGCAGGACTTGGGGAGGGTTAAAAAGAGAAAGGAAGTTAAGATCTACAAGGGATAGGAAGATGATGAAGGCCATGATTGCCTACGCCCTGAAGAAAAAGAATTCTTCTATTACTGACTTCGTTCCGATCTACTCTGACCGACGTTGCACCGAATATGCTATAGTAGTAGTAGTAGTAAAGAGAAAAACGTACTTGAGATTCTGACATTTTTATTATTCGATCATTTTTTTACAAGTATCCTCATCTTTTTGTTGATTTTTATCAGGACATTTTAGACGATTTGTTTTTTCTGCCTCTACATAAAATAATTAGGAAGCGGAAAAAGAGACGAAGGAAACGGAAAAGAAAGGCAACAAAGTCGAAACGAAGAAGAATTCTCTGATAAATGAAAATACTTCTTCGCAGAAACTTTGACAACGTACAGCCGATAATAAACCGTCAGCAAAATTCACGTTCAGAACATTTGATAAAATCTACGGTTTGCAAAAAAACACTCATTTTGCTCATTGAATGACAGCTTGGTTTTCTTCTTAACATGTTAATGCCTTGAAGGGCTAATTATTATTATTATTATTATTATTATTATTATTATTCATCCTCCACTGCATTTGCTTTCTTCTTCTTCTTCTTCTTCTTCTTCTTCTTCTTCTTCTTCTTCTTCTTCTTCTTCTTCTTCCAGTAATCTTCTATTAATTTTTCTTCTCTCATATTCGCTACTTCTTCTTCCAAAATTTATCCTCTTTTTCTTCTTCCTACTGATATCTTCCTTCTTCGTCTTCTTATTATAATTCTAGCTCATTTTTTTACTTCTTTCCTGTTTTCTTGTTCTTTTTCTTGTTCTTTTTCTTGTTCTTCTTTTTCTTCTTCCTCTTCTTCTTGTCGCTGTTATCTTCTTACTCTTCTCTTTTATTATAATTCTGTCTCATTCTTTTACTTCTTTCCTGTTTTCTTCTTCTTCTTTTTTTTTTTTTTGCCGTTGTTATCTCATTCTCCTTCGTTTTCTTATTATAATTCCGTCTCATTATTTTACTTTTCTCCTGTTTTCTTCTTCTTCCTCTTCTTTTTCATTTTCTTCTCCTTCTTCTTTTTTTCTTCTTTTTGCTGTTGTTATCTTCTTATTCTTCGTTTTCTTATTATAATTCTGTCTCATTCTTTTACTTCCCTCTAGTTTTCTTCTTCTTCTTCTTCTTCTTCTTCTTCTTCTTCTTCTTCTTCTTCTTCTTCTTCTTCTTCTTCTTGCGCTGTTATCTTCTTACCCTTCTTTTTCTATCTCATTCTTTTACTTCTGTCCGGTTTTCTTCTTCTTCTTCCGTTCTTCTTCTATTTTATTCTTACACTTTCTTTCTATTTTCTTCTTCCGTTCACGTTATCTTCTATTTCTTTTTCTTTTTCTGCTTCTTCTTTTTCTCTAATTTCCGCCTACCATCTTCTTCTTGTCTTCTTTTGTCTTCTTTTTTTCTTCTTAGTCTTTTTCTTCTTCCTACATATCCTCTTCTTCTTCGTTTTTTGTAACATTTCGATTTTCCTTCTACAAACATTTTCTTGGTTCCATTTCTCTGATTTAAATCTTAAGTAGATTTTTGTGTCGGTTGTCGTTTTGATGCTGTTGAACACAGTCGCTGCTGCGATAGCCGAAAATTTCTTTTTTTCTTCTGTCTTCTTTCTCTTCTATTAACCAATTTTTTTCCTATTCTCCATAACTCCCCATTCCACTAAAAGACTGTCTCCCCAATATCAACACTACGCCTATTTCTTACACACAGAGAGAGAGAGAGAGAGAGAGAGAGAGAGAGAGAGAGAGAGAAAGAGAGATTCACGCATTAAGCGTTGTCTGCCTTTTTTTTTTAATCACAGATACTGATACTTCAAGGGCCATCATTTGAATATTTTAATTTCTTCTCAACACTGACGACTGACCACCTTAAAATAATAGCAAACAGTGCCTGTTACTTTTTCTCTAAGTAGTAATACGCCACAGGGTTGTAGGCACAAGAACGGTTGCCTGGTGGCACTCAGTCAGTTAAGGGCCATATATGATACACGCTTGGGCGATCATGTCTCGAAAGAGACATGACTGACTGGGCAGAAGATTATCCCGCAGTAGGTTGCCATTGCTTTCTGCAGTAGACAGGTTGCCGACCAAGGCTATAGAACCCAATCTGTCCTGTTATTTAACCCATAACTGGAAGGAATAGACGGATTAATACCTTTCCCAAGGGTATTTGCACTTAAGTGAATACAATGGATTCAACTGGAATTCGAACTCAGCTCCCCTACTTTAAGTAAAAAATAAGAAAAAACTTTCTTGGAAATAGTTTTTATCTATCATCATTCATTAGAAATTCCTCAAGTCACTAAATTAAAAAAAAAATGATATTTTTATCATTTTAAAAGTGGGTGTTCTGTTCATAATATCGGTAGGTGTGAAATCGATCCTTGACTTTTTATAATGTTGTCTAGAATAAGCGTACGTTACTGAGTACGTTAACAGACTTTTCTTAACGAAAAGTTTTCATTTAAATAAAGATCAAACAGTTAAATACTTTTATTTCAAGAGCATATGTATTTAAATTAACAATGTGCAGGTTTCATTAAAAAATACAGACAAGGTATTATTTTTAAGTTTTTATGACATTTTTCAAGTGATCTTTTTTCGGAGGAGGACATAAAATATAAAAATTGTCGAAATGTTTTGTTTATCCGAGCACTTTCGGCTATATTTTTAGACATTACTGAGAATTAATATTTTTTTCATGCAACAGAATGTGGTTATGTTATGTATGTTTGTAGCATAGTTTGTATGTTTTATGTTTCGAACATGGTAAGCGTGTTGTCAGCGTGTTCGTAGTTGGTATTATTGAGTTTTAAGTTTTTCGTTTTTATTGATAAGACCGCCGTTATTCTTAGCCTTTTTTGCATCTAGATGATGCTATGATATTTGTGTTGTCAACAAGTATGTTACGGATAAAGTTAGGTAGGTTTCCGCGTGTGTTTAAATGAGATCGAATTCAGCTCTGTTCTGAGAGATGCAGTGTGAGTCTTCGTACCAATTTCGTAGTTGCACGGCCGATATAACTATTTACGAATTTGGGTGGATCAAGAACGCAGTTCTTGAAAGGACATGTAAATTTGTAAATAACATGCTGTAGGTGAAATATTATTTTTGACGATGAGGTTAACCGTTTTAAATTGTGTATAACAGATCATTTTTGTTTAAGTCAATGGGAGTTGCGTATTTTCGGATGATGTTCGGAAGTGAAGATTCATCCAGTTTATAATTGCTATGCATTTGTTTTTCTATTAAAAAAACTGCATAAAAGATAGATTGCTGCCCAAATATACAATTTTTTAAATAAACAATAGTATAAATCAGTTTTTATCCTAAATATATAAATAATTATTACTCCCTTCCCCAATGTTTGTGCATGTATTTCCGAAAAATGTTAACAAAAAAGTTTAAAAAATGTATTTTAATTCAGAATATTTTTAAAAAAAAGAATTACATATCAATGACATCAGGACAGTATCAAACTTGACATTTATAAATAGCAAAGTAAGTTCAGATAACACAGTAAAGTAAACAGCAAGGGGTCGATTTGTGACTACTTATATTACGAACAGAAGCCTCCTTTTAAATCGATAAAAAATCAATATTTTTCAATTCTGACAAGTGTTAATCTGCAAAAATTATTCTTCGAAAGATTTTCCCAATTCTTTACGAGTGGACAAGTCGTGGCAATTTTCCTACACCAATGTACTTGTGGTGATACCGACCGAACAAAAGCGGTAATATATAAAATAAACCAAACTCTCTTATATCAGGGATACCCTGTATATAGAAAATACCGAGAGGGGAAACTGTTGCTTGTGATCAAAATAAGGAATAGTGTACTATTCAAGAACCCAGTAAAAACTTCCAGAAACGTGCAATAAGTTAGATAAATATGAAGCAATCTGTCAACTTATGTGTGATAAATATGATAATGCATGACTCACCAATGCAGACTGCGTTATGCTGCCGAAGAATGATATTGGAATTAACATGTCGGGTGTTTTTTTTTTTTGTTTTTTTTTTTTAATCATATCACCCCAAGCAAGGCAATAACGCCACTGATGCGCAGGGGGCTACGTAAGGGTAAAAAGAATGGAAAAGAGAAAGCCGGAAACCACATCCTAAACAGGGAACAAGGGATGAGCCTCTTCACCTGTTCAATAGACGTGGGTGGAGTGTGAACCGGGCGATAGTTTAGTCTATCTACTCCAATTGAAAAAGAATAAAAGAAGAGAGTGAAAAGATTGGAAAAGAGGAAACCGCATCCTAAACAGGAAACAAGGGATGATCCTCTTCACCTGTTCAATAGACGTGGGTGGAGTGCAAACCGGGCGACGTTGGCATTGCTGCAGAAACCGTACCAGTATCACTCGATAATGAAAACCCACGAGCAAATTGGACAGAATTTGCAAAACAGGCCAAATCCTGTACAGAACAATCCAGTTAAAAATATCTGAAATAACATCTATAAATCACCTTCCTGGATTCAAGAGTCATTATCGTTTCCACTAAAACTAAAAACATTGGTCAAATTTTTCAGCAATGCCCATACTCTTGAATATTTAATTTTCGAATCATTCTGAAAATAAGATGAAGATTTAGTTTAAATTCAGTGCAGAGAAGTTATGATAATGTATAAATAAATTTCTACAAGAAAGTTATAAAAAAAGTTAAAGAATAAATATTAACGATTTTTCTTACAAAAGTCGAACAATTTTATTCTTTCTTTCATCAAACGCCATCTTAGCGGTAAAACTGACTAACGATTTATTATTATACACTAAATTGCACACACATACACAGACTTATTTCTTTCTTTCGTTTTTGATCTGATGAAGCCTAGTAAGGGCAAAACCCATAATCTAGTTTCAATAAAACGTTTTTCTAATTGTCATATCCTTCATTTATACACATAAGCATAGATAACTCTTTCAAAGAAAGATCCAACCATGACAAAACGTCACTCAACACAGAAAATTACAAAAATACAACACTATCAAAATACATATGGAACCAGAAAGAAAATAACATTACCACCAAAATTAAGTGGCAAGTCGTAAAAATGGCACCAGGAACACAGCAGCAACTGCAGAAACTGCAAGTTATGTTTAGAGGAGAAACAGTTAAACAGTTAGTGGTCAAATTTAAACTAGATTTAGATTATACCAGTGAACAGTTGTGTTAGAAAGTGCTCAATACTTGTTTGAAGGGAAATTAAGCTTTAACATATAGAGCTTTTACATATATATTTAACATGTAGAGCTTATATATATATATATATATATATATATATATAGGTTAGTTATTTACTTTATATATTTATATATATATATATTTAACATGTAGAGCTTATATATATATATATATATATATATATATATATATATATAACATGTAAAGCTTATATATTTATATATATATATATGTATATATAAAGGTTAGTTATTTACTTTATATATATATATATATATATATATATATATATATATATAGGTTAGTTATTTACTTTATATATATATATATATGTGTGTGTGTGTGTGTGTGTGTGTGTGTGTATGGTTAGCGATCATTTTATATACAGTAGCGTCCATAATATAAAAGACGGAAACAGCAAAAGACATAAGTATGTGTATTATTTAAAAAGTAATGCATGATTAGCAATGAATTTTTTACCGAATAAGGATTAGGGTGTAATGCATAAATATTATACAATGTTACAAAAATGTATAAATTCAGAAGAGTTGCCGATGATTCCGAAGTAGTTTGACCGTAGTTAGAATTAATGCAGATTTTATTGAATAAATTTACTCTTTAATATTTCAAAATATGTTTGTGTAATTCTGGTAAATATATCTGTTGACTAGCTAGTAAACTTAAAAAATTAGAAAAATATTCTAAATAATCTATTTTATTGAATTTTAGGTACTTTAGCTTTAAATTTAATATAGTTACCGCTCTTATCTTCTGATAATGTTGTGAATGTGTTTACAAAAAAAAAAAAACAGCACGTTTGTAGACACACACACACACAAAACATAAAATTATTTTTAAAATACTGGTGTCGCTTAACAGTAGTAAGCTTTACCATTTCTGATTAGTAAATATAGTTTTTCTTAATGACTATGTCAGTTAACAAATCAATACAGAACTTAAAAGGATTTAAAACTTTCTCAATTATCATAATTAAAATTTTAAAAATGAAAAAAAAATTATAAAAAGTACTTATTCATCGATAAAAAAAATTTTCAAGTATTTATAATATATCATTTTCATAAAAGTATTTAAAAGCTTTTTTCTAATTAAATAATATCTTTGTTTTATTATATTTTTAATTTTACAATTCAGGGAATATTTTCTGTAACTGATGGTTCTTTTACGTTATATTTTTTTTTTTAATATACATATAATCATTTCACCCCAAGCAAGGCAAAAATGCCACTGGTTCGGAGGGGGTTATAGTGAGAGAGAAAGATTTAAAGGATATGTCGAAGAAAAGATAAGAAATGGCTGGGAATCAAGTAGATAAAAAATAGCAATTGACTTTGCATTTAAACTTTTGTAGATAGTAGATATTGGGATGCCGAAGAAAAGATAAGAGATGGATTGGAATCAAGTACATAAAAGATGCCAATTGATATCGCATTTAAAAGTTTGGAGATTATAGCTATTGGGATGTTAAAGAAAAGATAAGAGATGGATTGGAATTAAGTAGATGAAAGATGTCAATTGACATCGCATTTAAATTTTTGAAGATTTTGTAGATATTGGGATGTTGAAGAAAAGATAAGAGATGGATGAGAATCAAGTAGATAAAAGATGGCAATTGACGTTACGTTGCATTTACACTTTTGGAGATTGTAGATATTGAGATGTCGAAGAAAAGATAAGAGATGGATTGGAATCATGGAGATAAAAGATGGTAATTGACGTTGTATTTAAACTTTTGGAGATTGTAGATATGGAATGTCGAAGAAAAGATAAGAGATAGATTGGTTTGTTTTACAGCATATCAACCCCTTGCAGTCATTTAATGCCAAAGCATTAGTTTCTTCAAAAACGTTTTTTTTTTTTTTGTAATATTTTTTTCTTCAAAAACGTATTTTTGTTGGTAACATTTTTCCTTCAAACCCATATTTTTGTTGGTAACATTTTTCATTCAAAAATGATTTCTTGGTAATTATTTTCTTTCAATAATGTCATGTATATATTTCATGAAAGTCTGTTTTTATACTTTCTGTTGTAGAGAAACATCCTGTCCTACCCCAGAATGGGGTATGGCCCGGGTTATAAAAGACTGGGACTAGAATGAACTACAGAGTGATCGTAATTATACGAGAGTCTTCGTCATTATACGAGGACCATCGTAATTATACGAGAGCCATCGTCATTAGACGAGAGTTAGACGTCTCTAGACGGAAGCATTCTTCACGAGACGGACGTATACGTCCTAGATAGAGGCATTGCCCACTTGGTTGTTATACTTGTTAACTGTTCGTTGGTTTACGTGTATTTGGTTTATTGTACTGAGGTATAATAAATCTCTATTCATATATCCTCAGTGTTAAGAATTATTTCTTGCACTATTCTTTCTCTGTTTATCCCCCCCCCCCCGGGATATAACACTTTCATAGTAGTTTGATCTCTGTTTGGAGGGTTAACTATTTGCCCATAGCTGGGACCCTAACAGGTGCTACCACCCCAGGTCAGTGTGGACCTGGGAACAACAGCAATTAAGAGGTGTTTCCATTCTCCTCGCAACCTCGAAATCAGAGGCCTTCCTGCAGGTTGCAGTTTACCGTCAGAGCCAGGACCTTGAATTATGATTTAAATTCAGTAAGAATTTGTCTTTATAATTAATCTAAACATTAAGTACCACAAATATAATTTCTTGAACTTTTATAAATTAAATAAGTTTTACAAATGTAAAAAAAATATATTTTTACCAATATTTTCTAAAAGAAATATTTCTAACATAATTTGTAAAAGTTCTAGTAAAATCCGCTAATTTATAGCCTCTATCTAACGCAAGAAAACAAAATTTGAAACCAAAATTTTGAAGGTTCTAAAAAAGATTATGAAATATAATTCAATAACAAAAATTCTTTGTTTCTTTCTCTTAACAATAACTATAAGATTTTGACGATAAAACCTTGTTTTTATTAGTCTTTTGACATTGTTTCGCCATGGTATGCTCATTTCTTCGAAAAATTTTGATGACGCATATTATATGTTAACGTTTATATCTATATAATTTTCTTTATAATTTTCTTCAAAAAGAAAAAGGCCTATCAATAGGAAATAAAGTCAAACAGAATCTTCATTTTTTTCCTCTTTGCCTTCTATTTTTTTCATGTAGAAGGAAAATTAATCCATCTTTTTAGAAATGTCTGCCTTAAAAGATTACTTCATTAATAGTAAACACAAGAATGCCTCAGTAATGCCAATTATAAGCAAACACCATTAAAATATGTCAGTTGTTAATCCATTTCGCAAACTTCCGGAACTTTCCGTAAAATTGTCTATTTACATTTGTTTACGTTTCCAGAGCAGAGATAAATATTTACGAGAAATGTAAAATTTATGTTTCTTCTTCTTCTTCTATGTGCCCTATCCTTTCAGGACGTAGGCGATCATGGCTCTCCACGTCTCCCCATCCCTGGTGGCTCTTAGCACGCCTTCTCCTGTTACACCACTCAAACCCTGATCTGCCATCCACTAACTCAAAACTATAAAAGTGTATAGAAACTAGCACTGCCACAAAATGAGGGACCATTTTATATATTGATTATAACATAGATTTGATCCCCAACTTTATATCCACATTATAATTTCTATAAACAGTTGGAATATATCGTCTTCTTCTATGTGCCCTATCCTTTCAGGACGTAGGCGATCATGGCTCTCCACGTCTCCCCATCCCTGGTGGCTTCTTAGCACGCCTTCTCCTGTTACACTCACCCTAAACCCTGATCTGCCATCCACTAACTCAAAACTATAAAATGTATAGAAACTAACACTGCCACAAAATGAGGGACCATTTTATATATTGATTATATCATATGATTTGATCCCCAACTTTATATCCACATTATAATTTCTTATAAACAGTTGGAATATATCGTCTTCTTCTATGTGCCCTATCCTTTCAGGACGTAGACGATCATGGCTTTCCACGGCTCCCCATCCCTGGTGGCTCTTAGCACGCCTTCTCCTGTTACACCACTCAAACCCTGATCTGCCATCCACTAACTCAAAACTATAAAATGTATAGAAACTAGCACTGCCACAAAATGAGGGACCATTTTACATATTGATTATAACATAGATTTGATCCCCAACTTTATATCCACATTATAATTTCTTATAAACAGTTGGAATATATCGTCTTCTTCTATGTGCCCTATCCTTTCAGGACGTAGGCGATCATGGCTTTCCACGTCTCCCCATCCCTGGTGGCTCTTAGCACGCCTTCTCCTGTTACACTACCCAAACCCCGCTCTGCCATCCACTAGCTCAAAACCATAAAATGTATAGAAACTTGCATTGCCAGAAAATGAGGGACCAGTTTATATATTGATTATAATATATATTTGATCCCCAACTTTATATCCTGTCATCCACTTGCTCTGGCCCTTCAAATATGTTATCCGCTGCTTCCCCCTGTCTCGTTTTCCTTCTATCTGGCCTGTCAGTTTCAGGTTCTCCAAGCCCTCCCTCCTCGTTGCATGTCCCAGGAACTTCAGTTGTCTCTTCCTAATGCTCACTATCATTTTTTTTTCGTTGCCATTCTTTCCAACACCTCATCATTGATCACATGCTCGGTCCATAATATACGCAGCATCCTTCTGTAGGATTTCCGTTGCTTGCTTCACGTTTTTCCTTCATCTTCGATGATATTGTCCAACATTCACTGCCGTATTGAAGAACTGACATCACATAGCAATCTAGCACTCTCTTCTTTGTTTCTAGGGAAATTTTCTTGTGTCTTGGGACTTTACTGGAACGCGTCCTTCGCCATGCCAATTCGCCTTCGGATCTCTGTGTCGCACTTTCCATCTCCTGTTAGAACAGTTCTTAGGTATTTAAATTTTTGTACTTGCTTGATTCTAGTATCCCCTACCTGTATTTGGCATTTTGGGTTGCACCTTTTTACTGATGACTATTCATTTGGTTTTCTTGCAGTTTATTTGTAGAAAAAAATTAAGTCTTATTGACATAAATTTTTTCGTACTTCTCAAAGACAAAACTTCAGTTTTGTCTTTGGGGAGTACGAAAAAATATATGTTTATAAGGCTTAATTCAGCTTCGTTTGAACTGTAAAATCATTCGTGGTCGGGCGGTCTAAGACGAGTCAGATCATTTGATGGCTTCCCTGTGTTGTTTGAGGTCACAGGTTCGAATCCTGCAGAATGACGCACATAAAAAAATTTATCTAAAATATCTATAAATATACTATTTAATTAAAAACGGAGTATCTACTCAAATACAAGTATCTATTAAAAAAAAAATGTTTAAAAAAATTAAAATGCACCCTGTGCAGATTAATTGAAACAAATGTTTTAGTTTTCTTTCTTTCAACATACGGTCAGTTTTAAACCCACTGGAGTCGCAGGATATAATCGATTTCTATTTTTTCCTCAGATTAGGTCATTTCCAGTGGTATGCAGTAATATGAATTTTCGAGACGTATGAAGAAATTTGTTTCGCTTTGAAAAATATTGCGCCATCCGCGATTGCATCAGATTTTTGTCATGCCCAGACACTATTGTCTTCACTGTCGATTAGTTGCCCTACGGCCATTGTCTGTGATGGACGTTAATCCAAGGAAACGAACAAAAATTGTAACGTTGCACGAACACACTGGCAAGCCTTACAGAAAGTACGTGGATATTGCTGGAGTCAGCCTTTCAACTATCATTCGTGTCATCAAGACGAAGCAAAAAACTGGATCCATCAGTCCAAAACGTACAGGAAAATGCAACCGGAAAGAAAAAAAAACGCTACGATAGGAAGTATACGTGATCAAGGAAAGTGTGAATATATAATAGGAAGTCATTATTGGTTTTGTTTTAATTAATTTGCACAAGGGTGTAGCTTGAATGAGCAGAGACATTTTAAGAATTAGCATAAAAAAAGAAAGAAAGAAAAAAGGAGTGTAAACTCGCTAAGGTCTTACACATCCTTCTTCCTTTTTTTTATAATTTTCATCGCAATTCTACGTCTTTATGCTAAAAACTATTGGCCTTGTCCCAATCTAGGTTAATACTAATAAAAATTTATATACAAACTTACACAAAATCAAGTGTCTCTATGGTTGTTTGTCTGTTGCTCTGTTTGTGTTTGTGCGTATAATATTTTTCTTCGTCAATGACGTATTTTTAATTATATTTTTGTTTCAGATTTTGATGTGCGTCTCATATTAAAATTAACAGACATGAAAAACAAAAATTTTCTTTAAATCCAAGGCTGATTCCAGGGAAGCAACAACAGTAACATTTTACATGAGTTATTTCCCTTAGATTGTTTTTACATAATAACAATCTAAGGGCAATAACTCATCATAGAAAGTACTCTTTACAAATATCTATACTGAATTTCTAATGATGATATGCTAAGCATAGCTTAGATGTGGCAAAAGGCCAAAAGTATGAAGCATCAAGTGAGGATCGAATCAGTTGTAATAATTCTAGCCAGACAAGCCTTGTTAACCATTACATTACGTCGAAGTGCCCCGTAACCAAAATTGGAAAGCTCAAGTAGTCATTTTTTATAAAATTCTGCTATTGTTCCTCGGGTTATGTCGTTTCGAATTAAGTAGTCTCGGTTATACGTCGTTTTCTAATATATATATAAACGAGATTATATTTATACTCGTCTCGAAAACCTTCCTCGAAAACTATCGAAAGAAGGAAAAAATGGTTGTAAAAAAAGAAAGAGCTTAGGGCATGAAAGTCAGTCAAAAGTGTTCGGACCGAAATCAGCACGAAACCCAAAGAAAAAACCCGACACGAGTTATCATCTACCAGAAAGCGCTCAATACAAAGGGAGATAAACTAAATAACACCTAACCAGCCAGATGAACCTACCTAGGTTTCACCTAAAAGGATCGAAAGAGCCAGCTTTCCCTGACGATCCGTTTAGGTGAAACCTAGGTAGGTTCGTCTGGCTCATTAAGTGCTATTGGCGGATATAATGACAATATACATGCTAAAAAAAGTCTTCCTTCTTCTACCCAGCGCCCATAGCCCAGAGGCAGAATTGCCGACTGACGCCAATTCGGTCGGGTTTCAATCCTGGGTTAAAAGCAATCGGAGTCTAACCGTACTGATGAGCTGTGATACAGCGAAACAGATCTGTCTGCGGATGACTATATATATATATATATATATATATATATATATATATCCGAGTGAGTATAGAATGAGGAGAGAAAAAAGAAAATTTTTTTTCCGTCCAAAACATTAATTTAAAACAGTACTCGATATATGGTGTATAGAGCAGTGAATATTTATTATAAATTATGTTTTAGAACATGTACATAATTTCTTCTATATATGTCCTCTTCCCTACAATCATATGGTTGTTTCAGTGTTTGGATTTAAACACTTCTTCGGGGGAAATAAAGGTTTGGAATCATTCTCTGTTTATATTTGGTTCGTTGTTGTCGTGGGGGCTGGTTGGGGTTATTGGTAATTAAGTGAATGTCTCGTTTTGATCGTTAGACTTTTGAGGAATTTGGTGTGTAAGTGTGAAATTGTTGATTAATGGTATTATCTGTTGGAATGTATGTTTTATCTTTTTATCGGTTGGGTATATCTTTTGGTCATTTTTATGGTTGGCTATCGTTTAATTGGTTGATGTCTGCTGTTAGTGGACCTAATTCATATATTTACTTTGATCCTGTGTCTAGGTTTTCATAGACGTGATAGGGGTGGGGTGTTTTTTCTTTCCAATTTAGATTTTTTCGGTATGGAATATTTTTTTATTTTATAGGGTCCTTTAAAAAAAAAAAAGAGACACACACACACACACACACATATATATATATATATATATATATATATATATATATATATATACACACACACATATACACCTCTTCTTCTCTTTCTTCCTTCTTTTTCTCTTTTTCCTTCTCCTCCCTTTCTTTTTTTTTTTTTTGTTTAATCTTAATTTTAAGTTCGATACTAGGTCTAATGTTATGTCTAGGAAGTCTACTTGCTTGATATTGTGGTTAATTACTAGTATACCACAAGCAAAATATGAAATTTTTTTACTGCATTTCATAAGTAAAAACTGTAATAAAATCGCAAAACATTGCGAAATGTTTACTTAATGAATAAGAACTTAAGTAGGCATGGACGCCGACGACATCACAGTTTATTTTCGCCTCGATCTGGTGAGGCTGACAAAGCGAACCTCGCTGCCGAGTTTAAAAAGGACCTCCAATCTATGGTGGACTAGGGTAAGAAATGGATCGTAAATTTTAATGCTTCCAAAACGAAGCTGCTATCAATGAACCATCATAGACAATCGCTCCTACACCCCATTAGTATGGAACAGGCTAGCCTCCCTGAGAGTAAAACACCACGCCTCCTTGACCTCACACTCTGAGCGGACCTCAAGTAGAATGACTATATCGAATCCATTGCTAAATCCGCTGCTATGAAAGTCGGTTCTCTGTGCAAAGTCAGGAAGTTTTCGCGTCTGAGTCCATCTTGCAAATATATAAATCTACCATCCACCCGTGTATTGAATACTGCTGCCACATCTCGTCGGGTGCCCCTGCTATTCTCCTCGGGGTTCTTGACAAAATACAACGGAGAATCTGTAATGTGATCGATACCGACTTGGCAGCCCGGCTGCAGTCACTCTCTCACCGGCGTGGTGTGGCTTCCCTGTGCCTCTTCTATAAATACTCTCACGGCTTCTGCTCCGATTAACTTAAATCACCGGTGCCCCCAAGTATGAATTTGCACGAGATACTAGTGTAGCAACTAGGTCCAACTCTTTTACAGTGAAACAGATAAAATGTAACCGCTTCTTTTCTCGCACTTCCCGCATGTGGAATTCCCTTCCATATACTTGCTTCCCTGACATCTACAATCTCCAGGAATTTTATTACACTAACTCGCATCCATTCTCTCAAACACTCTTCCCATCTACCCAACCCTCATCCTTGGTATCCTCATCCATCTATCACCCTCCTTCCGACATTTCCTATAACTAACCACTCTTTCTCATCACTTTCCCCTATGTAACCCCCTGAGCAATAGTGGCAGTGGAATGCCTTGCTTGGGGTGAAATGATTGAAAAAAAAATTGTTAGGTCATAATTAATAAACGAAAAAGAGGTAAGTAAAGCTATACTTTTTTAGATATATTTTGAAATTTTCAGAGTCTCAGAAAATTAATTCATCCTTTGGATAAATTAATGAAAATAAGTGAAACATGTTGAAACCACTTGGTATGAATAGAAAACACATAGATATTAAAACATTTTTAGAGTTTTCAATATTTGAATATCTCCAAAATGCAATATTTATTTCAAACTTAAATTTGATATTTCAAACTTTCAGAAAATTAATTTATCTTTCAGAAAAATTAATAAAAATTATTATAACATGATGACACTCTTTTCTTTTTTATTTTTTTTTTCAATTGGAGTAGATAGACTAAACTATCGCCCGGTTTAACACTCCACCCACGTCTATTGAACAGGTGTAGAGAGGCTCATCCCTTGTTTCCTTGTTTAGGATGTGGTTTCCGGGTTTCTCTTTTCCAATCTTTTCACTCTTACGTAGCCCCCTGCACATCAGTGGCGTTACCGCCTTGCTCGGGGTGATATGATTAAAAAAAAAAAAAAAAAAAAAAAAAGTGTATATAGCACCATAATACTGTTGGTCACAAATTATCAGACAAAATGTTTTAAATTTGCATTGTTTATTGAAAACCACACTAAAACAACTGCACTATATAACATATTACATCAAATATAACTAAATTGTTCAGTATAACTTCCCTTTGAAGTAAATGATGGTCTTATTTGATGGCACAATGATTTAGTAATAATGTACTTGTGTTATGGATCTTGTCCGTATCCAATCTGTAAAACCTCAGCAAATTATAAATTATATAAGGCTGGGATATAAGGCTTTCACTGACCACCGGAATGAAACTCTAAAACTACGATTTTGAACCTAAACGTAATCTTTAAACTCACTGGATACGAGACTTCATGTAAGCTAGAGATTTTTAACAGCAGAAAAAGTTCGGCCGGCCACAGTGATAGATTCAGCGAGAGCTCGGCCGGGTTCATCGCCCCCTCCCTCCGGGTCCGGGGCAACCATATTCTGCTCGAAAGAAAGACTGAACGTGAAGAAGAAAAGTTGGCAGACCAGAAGATAGTGTGCGCAGACCGGAGAGAGACGTGTCACACGAGTGAGATTCGACAGCAGACCAGAAGAGACACAGACCGGAGACACACAGCATTGATAGACCGGAGAAGAGAGACCGGAGACCAGGGAGACTGGAGAGACCAGAAACCGGGAAGACGACGACAATGTGCAGCCGCAAAAGTACAGCGAGTGTGAGAGAACGCAGTCAAGACAGAGAGTGAACAGACCAGAGGACAGAGGCAGACCGGAGAAGAGAGATGAGACCAGAGCTTCACCTGATGTGATTTGCAACCCTGAAGAAAAACCTTCGCCTTGTTCCATAAGTCTCGTTAAAAACCAAAGACAAAAAGCACTGTGTTACGATAATCGGAAAGGGTCTATAGTTATTGCATTATTATGATCTGTTTGAGCCATTAATAATTGTACCAACAGTTTTGGATCCAGGAATTGTATACAAATACATTTCTTTTATCCGAATTATATTTTCGTATGACTTAACTCTGGCAGGACCATACTAATTCATCGATTCCAGTCGACCATTCGGACCAAACCAGTCTTGTGATCAATCAACACAAGGTTGGACGAGACAAGGTTAGGGCCAAAGCGATTAACTCCACAGTCAGTCGAGGGGACCTAGTTTGAGTACGTATCGGCCGGGGGTCAGGTTGTCGTAACCATGATGGATCCAGGAAGTCATAGCTAGTTACCGTGACCAGGATGGGCCCTGGAAGTCATAATTTCACTAAAAACAATTCGGTAATAGCAATAGTAGGCATCCTGGAAATTCGTCCCGAACTTTACGAAAATTAATTTTTAAAAATTAATATATGAAAATTAATTTTTGTTTTTGTTTTGATAGTTGTTTTTGCATAATTTAATAAAACACGTTATCTTCTTTTTAATTTGATAGGTGAAAAATCCAAACTTAATGTTATCATCTTTCAAAAAATTATTTTTAATCATTACTGCGATTTTTAAATTTGTTCCTAACAAGAGTTTATTTTTATTATTATTATCAAATGAAGATATGCTTGAAGAAAAATATGAAGTTTAATGCCATTTTCGAGTGTGACCTTTTATAAAATCGTTTATCTTTTAATTTGTGTAACTGTGACATTATATATATATATATATATATATATATATAGTCATCCGCAGATAGATCGGTTTCGTTGTATCACAGTTCATCAGTACGGTTAAACATTTGAATACATGGTTCTGTTGTCATTTCGCACTATCACGCGGTGTGACTCATAGAACCGCATTGCAAATTTGCGAACTGCGTTTGTTATTTTTGGTAACTATTGCCGTTGCCTAGCGGAGTTTTATGCCAACACAAAATAATATCGTCGCTGATGGTGGATGTTATTGTGTTACCGTCTTAATAACCTCTCTGAAGATGGCTCATGTGAGCCGAAAGCTTAGAAGCAAATTAATAAAGAATTATCCAAATGTTGGAGAATTTTTGTCTTTATTTTCAACTGAAATTAAAGCCAAAATACGACGTTTAGAACGGCTCATGATTAAACATAATAGACATTCATTGTCTCTTATATTTAACAGTATATGTTTAGAAAAAAATCTATCTATCTATCTATATATATATATATATATATATATATATATATACAGAAGTTGAAAAGGAAATAATTTTTAATTACATCTTTTGATTGACAATTCTTCTTTATCGGAAGAGTAAGCAGAATCAGACCGGAAATAGTACAAGAAAAGTGCGCTTTTGTCAAGGACACTGGAACAAGGAATGCAATATTTATGCTTAGGATGCTATCAGAAAGGGCAATACAAATGGAAAAGGAAGTTTACCTGAGGTTTGTAGACTATGCCAAGGCGTTCGACAAAGTACGCCACAAGGAACTGATAGAAATGTTCAGTAACATCGGCATATTTGGCAAAGACATCAGAGTAATCGAGAATCTTTACTGGCAGCAAACCGCCCGCATTCGGACAGGAAACGAATTCAGCAGATACACAAAGATAAAAAGGGGCGTAAGACAAGGATGTGTCTTTTCACCGGATCTATTCAACTTGTACAGCAAGACTATTCTGAGGACCCTGGAAGTTATGCCAGGATTTGTCATTGGCGGTCACAATCTGAACAACATAAAACACGCAGATGATAGAGTGCTGATTGCAGACACGAAAAGAAAACTACAAGACCTCCTGAAAAAGAAAGTCAAAAGAAATGACTACAAATAAACTACAAGAAAACTGAATGGATGGTCATCACCAAATAGAGGAGACCAAAATGCCAATTACAGTTCGAGGAAACTAAAATCAAGCCGGTACAAAAATTTAAGTACCTGGGAAGTGTTCTAACAGAAGACAGAAAGTACGACACAGAGATCCGAAGGCGAATTGGAAGGAAGCATTCCAGAAGTCGAATAAAGTATTAAGAAACAGGACAATTTCGCTAGAAACAAAGAATAGAGAACTGGATTGCTATGTGAGGTCAGTTCCTCAATATAGCAGTGAATGCTGGACAATATCATCAAAGAGAAAAGAAAAACTTGAAGCAGCGGAAATGTGGTTCTACAGAAGGATGCTGCGAATATCATAGATCAAGCATGTGAGCAATGATGAGGTTTTGGAAAGGATGGAGATGAAAAGAAAATTAATACTGAGCATCAGGAAAAGACAGCTGAAGTTCTTGGGACATGTGATGAGGAAGGAAGGCTTGGAGAGACAGGGGAAAGCAGCGGATAACATATTTGAAGAGCCTGAGCAGGTGGATAACCGAGCGGGGTTTGGGTGAAGTAATTGGAGAAAGCGTGCTAAGCGGCACCAGGGATAGGGAGACGTGGAAGGCCATGATAGCCTACGTCCTGAAGGAACATGACACATAGAAGAAGAAGAAGAAGAAGAAGAAGAAGAAGAAGAAGAAGAAGAAGAAGAAGAAGAAGAATGACAATTCAATAATTCTTAAGTTCAGATTAATTAAGAGATATTGTCGGATCCCATTAAATATTTTATGACATTAAGCAGGTCAGAAAACAATAACAAATATAAGTAATGAATCTCATTTCAATATTCACTTGTTTTTTATTAATATTTTTAATGTAGTTTAAAAAAACTAAAATTATTAATTCTAGCAAATTTTCTAAAAACGTATAAAATAAAATAAAAAATTTACTTAAGCTATTGGTTATATAGGCTTTAAAATATTTTTAAAACATAAATACCAATTTCTTCATTATTGAGCTGTTGGTCTTCCATATATAAATATTTTTTTAATTATCACACGGTTTTTAAGAGTTATGTATAAGAACAGTAAACTACTGTTGTTGACCTTGATGGCAGGTCACCGGATCAGTCAGTTAAGTGCCATACGTGATACACGCTTGGGCGATCATGTCTCGAAAGAGACATGACTGGCTGGGCAGAAGGTTATCCCGCAGTAGGCTGCCATTGCTTTCTGCGGTAGACTGGTTGCCGACCAAGGCTATAGAACCCAGTCTGTCCTGCTATTTAACCCATAACTGGAAGGAAGAGACGGATTAATACCTTTCCCAAGGGTATTTGCGCGAAAGTAAATACAATACTCACCGGATACCGTGCGTAAATAAACGTTATTTTCATTATGCTTTATGCAAAAAGTAAACATTACTTTTAGAAAAATCCAATGAATAAATTCTTAGATTTACTTATCAATTTTGAAAAACATCTGTGGAATATTTATTGGATTTTTAAGAGATTTTTAAATTTGCTGTTTACATTTTTAGTATTTAATGGCCGTTTGATGAGTGATGAATGAAAGTATCAATGTCTGAAAAATGGCTAAAGATTTACGTATGGGACTTTATTTTCCTTTTCATACAGATCAGCTTTAGGCTATTATCTTGAGAATAAAGCCAAAATTAAACTTCAGATAAGATATTTAAATTATTTAAATTGCGTTTTTCAGGGATTTTTTTTTGTTTTGTCTTTTGTTTTTGTTTTTTTTATTAGGACCTTGAATAAGTTATCGCTGTTTTTCAACAGATGACGTTCCCAGAAGTGTGTACGTGTAGTTTCAGATGGTAATGCATCTATAAAGAAGTACATTAAGCAAGCTTGAAATTCAGTGTATGTCATTTCACCGAAGTGTAAAAAACATTGTTTTTTATAGGCGTTAAACATGTCAGATTTCCTACCAAAGAAAGTGTATTTGCGGGGAATTTTACTGCACTAATTTATTCAAAAGAAATCTGCAGCTGAAGCACCCAGACTTCTTGTTGATGCTTACGGCGACTTATTCTATCGGAAACAAAATGCAGAGATTGATTTAGACGCTTCAAAAATAATGATTTTGATGTTGAAGATAAAGAACAATCTATCGCACCGAAAAAGTTTGAAGACGAAGAATTGAAGGCATTACTGACGGGCGCAAGCTGAACTTGTATAATCAATAAGAGTTGATCACACTACAATTTCGAAACGTTTAAAAGCATTAGGAATTATTCAAAAGCAATGACACTGGGTGCTGTAAGGTTGAAGCCGAGACACGTCGAACGGCGGCTTGTCGCGTGGGAACAGCTGTTTTTAACGACAGAAAAGAAAAGATTTTTTGAATCGTATTGTAACCGCTGATGAAAAGTGGACACACTACGATATAACCCTAAGGGTAGAAGATCGTGGGGTAAGCCCAACTATGCATCATCATCATCGAATATTCATGGTTCGAAGCTTCTGCTCTGTATTTTGGTGGGATCAGCTGGGTGTAGTTTATAATGAAACCAACCGAAACCATCACGGGTGATCACTGTCAACTACAATTGATGCATTTGAGCAGAGTATTCAAGAATAAAATGGCCGTTATACGAGCAGAGACACTGCAATGTGATTTTGCAACATGATAACGCCGAGCAACATGTTGCAAAACGGGCGAAAGCCTTCTTTAAAACGCTTAAATAGGAAGTCCTATCCCGCCCACCGAATTCACCAGACATTGCCTCGTCCGATTATTGTCCGATTATCACTTGTTCCGACCGATGATCGATGGCCTGACTGAGCAGCACTTTCATTCTCATGAAAATGCAAAAAAAGAAAAAAAATGAGTCGACTCGTGGTTGGCCTCAAAAGAAGTTTCATTTTTCCGATGTGGAATTCAAATACTGCAGAAAGATGGAATAAATAGTGTCTAGTGATGGACAATACTTTCAATGACACGTTTCTTACTAATTTTTGTTACTTTTCATAAAAGAAAATTAGCTAGAATTTAGTCAAGGCCCAATAAAAGTTCGTGCTGGTACCTAATGTAGCGGCAAAAATTATTTGCCAGCTACTGCGAAGGGTGGTAGGGAGGGATATTATAACAACCTTGGTGACGTTAATTGGAAGAAACAAGCGATTCTCAAACATGATGAATCATTTTGATGAACTTTTCATTTTTTAAAAAATAAATCTATTTTTTAAAATAGTCTTTGTTTTTTTGTTTTGTTTTAGTGTTCCCAAAATATTCCATAACTAAAATTCATTTTAAATACGAAGTCATTAAAAAAAATTAATGAAACTAAATAATGAAATAATTTTATTTCAGAAAATTTTATTTTACTAAAAAAAAAAAAAGAAGATATTTAAATAATGAATTATTTTTTCTAAATGAAAAGCAGTTTTTCGTGCTTATTAGCTTTCAGCATTATACTTAATCATTAATTCAAACTGACGTCAGAATAATTTCGTCAAATAACGGACATTAAAAATGTGTCAAAATTGATTGTTGTTATTTGAAATAAATAAGGATCGAATAAATAAGGATCGAATTCATTGTCCAATAAGAATAGTTAACTCATCTAGACAGTGTTCGGGTTTCTGTGTCGGAGTGTAAAATATATGTGATCGGATATTTCCGATAAAGATCATGTGTATACGTAATACCGGATATATTAACAAAGTATAAGGCCTCTACTGTGGTGAAGAGCAATGCCCTACCCGGCACGTGACGCACTCATTTGCATATCAATAATCACTTCTTCCCACACGACATAAAAAGAATTTTTTAGTTACCTTATACAATGTCAGTGTTATATTTACCTGGCACTTTTTGTGGTGGGTAGGGATCCAGATCATCTCTCTTGTTACGTCTCTATCCTCGAAGACAGAGTGCGGCTCAGTTGTATCTCTGCCCGAAGACAGGCATGCAACTGAGAAAAAATTATACTGAGAGATGCCGGTCCCTGGGAACGGTGTCCCAATGCCGCGCCACCCCAATGCACCAGAGGGGTAGACCAGTGCGCGTTGTGGGAACAGGGCAATTTTTTTACCTTGTTCTCTCATACGCGTTCGGGTTTCCCACGTTGAAACTTGACCTTGTGTCGTATCCACTTCCTAGTGGGGAAGGGGTAAATATCTATTCAATGTCAGTGTTATACTTACCTGTCAATTCTGTGGTAGGTGGGGATCATCATCTCTCAATTGCGCCTCTGTCCTAGGGCAGAGTGAGGCTCAGTTGTATCACTGACCGAGGATAGACATGCATTTGAGAAAAATTATACTCAGAAGCGCCCAGTCCCGGGGAACAGTGTCTCGAGGCCGTGCCATCTCATTGCATACGAGGGGTGAACCGGTGGTCGCCACCAGAGCCAGCGCGACCGGTGGTTGTGGGGGACTTGGCAAAAATATATAAAATGATCCCTCACTTTATGATCACAGTCAACCTTCTTTCAGCCGCTTCCTGACACTCCCGATAAATGTAAGGTCAATAGACACCTCCTAACACACTAACTCGCTTCCATTCTTTCAAACACTCTTCCCATCCTCCCAACTATCTATCACCCACCTTCCGACATTTCCTATATCTAACCACTCTTTCTATTTACCTTCCCCTATGTAGCCCCAAGCGCAATAGTGGCAGTGGAATGCCTTGCTTGGGGTGAAATGATTAAAAAAAAAAATTCTTGGTCCTTGCTCGTGTGCACGCGTTCGGGCTCCCCACATTAAACTTTCATGTGTCGCATCTCTAGTGGATGGGGTAGGGGCTGGTAAATATTTATACAATGTCAGTGTTGATTTCAGAACTGAATTTCTGTTTGCAATATTTTAATACGTTTTTAAGCAGAAAATGAAAGCCACTACCTTTTTGATTTTAGTATAATTTCTTCCACGAATTCGCTAAAAGAAAAGGAAACCATGATAAAAAAAAAATGTGCCAAACTTAATAAAGTTGTTCTACCAAAATCCGAATGTTATTATAAGAAAAAAACAAAAACAAAATATTTTTGCTAACTGAATTAGATTTTTAAAAATTTTTTTAGAACCGTCGAAATTTAGTAATTTTATCTTACTTTTTTGTTAATGGATGATCATGAATTTGTGTGGAAATTTGAACGTTTTCCGGAATTTTTCTGCTGCAGTGAACTTAGCTCACCGGTGCCCCCTATGTATGAATTTAGACGAGCTACTAGACTAGCAACTAGGTCCCGCCCTTTTACAGTGAAACCGATAAAATGTAACCGCAATTTCTACAGCTTCTTTTCTCGCACTTCTCGCCTGTGGAATTTCCTTCCATTTACTTGCTTCACCGACAGCTACAATCTCCAGGAGTTTAAATGTAAGGTCAATAGACATCTCCTATCTCACTAACTCGCATCCATTCTATCAGGCTCTTTTCTCCATCCACTCCACCCCCATTACACCGGTGTTCTCGTTCGTTTATTAACCCCCTCCTGACATCCCCTGTAACCTGTCCCTTTTTCTCATCACTTTTCCCTGTGTAACCCCCCTGCACAACAGTGGCAGTAAAACTGCCCTGCTTGTGGTGAAATGATTAAAAAACCTTTTATAGGGTGAAAATATCATAGCTTCGGAAATTCTTGAAAAAATCAGAGAATTGTCGAATTTTAATGAAACTTTAAGATTTGATTCACAAACAGATAAAACTATTTTAAGAATTATTTTTTAGAAAATATTGGTAAAATATTTTTTTTTACAATTGTTCTCTCCATTTATTTAAGTTTATGAAACTTGGAGAAATTATTTTTTGTTTGTATTCCCTTTAAAAAGTTGAAGCCATTTTTTCCTCAGACACGAACCCCAGATACAGAAAATCTACTTTGAATCGTAAAAAAAAAAAAAAACTAAGACATTATTTAATTAGAAAATGTTTTAATTGCTTTTAGGAATAAATTATATCCCGGACACTATTGTCTTAGAAAAATGCTGTTTCAATGAGTGATGAATTTTATAAGAATTGCTTTCATTTTTCTTTGTCTTAATTATAGTAATTTATAAAGTAGATATTTAAAAATGTGTTTTACTTTGTAGAGATTAGGTGATATTGTAATTAAATAAAACTATATTTACTAATCATAAATGAAAAAGCTTCTTACAATTCAGCGATCTTCAGTATTTTAAAAAGAATTTTGATTATTTTTTGTATAAACGTGCCAATTTTTCTACAGACGGACGTCCATTCAGACATTATCAGAAAATAAGATTGGTAACTATAGTAAATTTCACTAAATTTTTAAAGATTACTGGGTAGTTAATATATATATATATATATATATATATATATATGTATTACAGAAATCAACGAATTTTAACGAAACTTGGTTATAAGCAACCGACAATTTGAAATGAATTGTTTGAACATTATTTTTTATCGATACTCGTATTTAAGCTGATATTCTGTTTTTAATGAAACAGTATTATATATTTATTTCTACCGGCCTGGTTATTTACGAAAAATTTTTATTACGAACCTGTGACCCTTATCTATACAGGGGAAGCTCCCATTTGATCTGGTAACGTCTTAGACCTCTCGACCACGAATAGCCTCCAGTCTAAACGAGGGTTTTATCAAGCCTATATAACACAATTTTCGATCCATCGTAAACAAACATATCTGCTCTGAAATGTATCGTAATGTCAACAAATGTAAACATGTTACGGAAATCAACGAATTTTAACGAAACTTGGTTATAAGCAACCGACAATTTGAAATGAATTGAATATAAAAAATGATGTTCAAACAATTCATTGTTGTGGGATCTCTCCTTTTTCTATGATATGGACTCAAATAACTAGACCGGTAGAAATAAATATATATAATACTGTTTCATTAAAAACAGAATATCTACTTAAATACGAGTATCGATAAAAAATAATGTTCAAACAATTCATTATATATATATGCACACTACCGGCAATAATTATTAGGTCCCCCTAGTTTTTTTAAAATAAGTTATGTATTTCATACTATTTTAGTGTTTATTGCCAAATGAATGGTTCTTTTATTATTATTACTTTGCAAAATTTTACAAGGCAAGGAAGCAAAAATGAACTCGTCCGAATCATCCTAAATTTTCTTCATTCTTTCACTGATGAAACTGCAATATAGGTAATTATTAAATATTTATAAATTTAGTTGATGCACATGTTATTGTCGGTCAGTCAGTTAAGTGCCATACGTGATACACGCTTTGGGCGATCATGTGTCGAAAGAGACATGACTGACTGGACAGAAGATTATCCCGCAGTAAGTTGGCATTGCCTTCTGCGGTAGATTGGTTGCCAACCAAGGCTATCTGTCCTATTATTTAACCCATAACAAGATGGGAAGAGATGGATTAATACCTTTCCCAAGGGTATTTGTGCGTAAGTGAATGCAAATGAATTCAACTGGAGTTTGAACTCGGCTCCCTGACTTGTCGTTCGGAGTCGATATCCACTGCACCACAACGCACATCATGTTATTGTTGTACAGTATTTAAAAAAAGGAACTATTCTATTTTCATTTATAATTATTCATTTGGCAATAAATACTAAAAAATAGTATGAAATATAACATTTTTTCTCAAACACTGGGGTTGCCTAATAATTATGGCCGGTAGTGTATATATATATATATATATATATATATATATATATATATATATATATATATATATATATAAGGCGTTTATATATTCGTCAAGTAATTTTTATATTTATGTGCCCTTTACTTTAAAATTTCAAACACTAAATCATCAATAAATCTGTCAGCACTTAATAAAACCACCCACTACCGTATTAAAATATTGTTATCTGCAATATTTTAAGCTTAAAGTAATATTTATTTGAATCCAGATTAATCCAGATTAAAACTTTTAACTAGTTTATCTTTCTCAAATAAAGTTTCAGAAAATTATATTTTTGAATTATTTTTTGTAAAAAGAATTATATTGAATTGACAGTTTTGTTAATATGGTCGATTTGAGAGATTTCAACAAAACTAAATAATTCCAATTTTTTTGTTGTTTTGTTTGTTTTTTGTTTGTTTGGTTGTTTTTTAAAATTCGGTTTGAAATACACAGGAATAACAAGGACCTCCTAAAGTAGATACTTAAAAAAAACAAAAAAAAACAACCAAACAAACAAAAAACAAACAAAACAAAAAGAATGGTTTCCCCTCTAGGGCCATTCGTATCATATTAGCATGGACCAGGCTTGCCTCCCAGAGAGTAAAACACTACGCCTCCTTGGTCTCACACTTTCAGCGGACCTCAAATGGAATGACTATATCGAATCCATTGCTAAATCCGCTGCTATGAAAGTCGGTTCTCTGTGTAGGGCCCGGAAGTTTTTTCCGTCTAAATCTATCCTGCACATTTACAAATCTACCATCCGCCCGTGCATTGAATACTGCTGCCATATCTGGTCGGGTGCCCCTGCTTTTCTCCTCGGGCTTCTCGATAAGGTTCAGAGGAGGGTCTGTAATGTGATAGATACCGACTTGGCAGACCGCCTGCAGTCTCTCTCCCACCGGCGAGACGTGGCTTCGCTGTGTCTCTTCTATAAATACTTTCACGGCTTCTGCTCCGATGAACTTAGATCACTGGTGCCCCCTAAATACGAATTTGCACGAGATACTAGATTAGCAACTAGATCCCACCATTTTACAGTGAAATCGATAAAATGCAGCCGTAACTTCTACTCCAACAGTTTCTTTCCTCGCACTTCCCGACTGTGGAATTCTCTTCCAAACGATTGCTTCCCCGACGGCTACAATCTCCAGGAGTTTAAATGTAAGGTCAATAGACACCTCCTAACACACTAACCTGCTCCCATTCTACCAAACACTCTTCCCATCTGCCCGACACTCATCCTCGCTATCCTTACTCATCTATCACCTTTCTCCTGACATTCCCTATGTCTATCCACTCCTTCTCTTTACCTTCCCCTATGTAGCCCCATGCGCAATAGTGGCAGTGGAATGCCTTGCTTGGGGTGAGATGATTAAAAAAAAAAAAAAAAAAAAAAAAAAATTTGATACAGTATGAAAACAAGCCTTGAAAGAAATATTTTCCTGAAAAATTTTTTAAGAGAAATGTTTTATAAATTTCAAATGAAAGCAGTACTGACTGCTCAGTCAATGAATACCAAATGTTTCCTTATAGGGAAATACCAAATGTTTCCTTATAGGGAAATACTGTATCAAATATGATACGAATGGCCCTAGAGGGTTAAATTGCATTTTAAAAGTGAAAAGTTTTTCCTGAAAATTTTGTTTTTGCTTTTTAAGTTCCAAACTAGTAGATTAAATTTAATCTATTAAAAATCACAGTAATCAGATCAGGGACCACAACGCCACTATTTCATTGAATAATATAGACAAGTTCTGTCTATTAATTTTGTGTAGGATCCGTTCATACCGTCTGATATACTTGATGGTGATATCGTTGAAAGACAACAAAAAATCACAGTAATTGTTGATTTTTTTATCGGGTCTAAGCTTTCGGCTCACATAAGCCATTATCAAAGAGTAAATATTAACATACAGTAAACATAGAACATTTAAGCTATTAACAATAAAGAGAATTAAATTGAAAATATAAGTCCATCCCTACCGTGGCAGATGGCCGAAGACAGTGACAAAATAGTGGAGTGGTGGTCCCTGATCTGATTACTGTGATTTTTAATAGATTAAATTTAATTTCGGATGTCTTTGTTATTCCTGTGTATTTGTTGCAATTCTTATTCATATTTAAATCCATTCTAATGAAATAAATAAAGCCAATAGGGTCGTAAGAGTAGAGGGAATATTTGTGAAATCGCCAATGAAATAAATAAAGCCAATAGGGTCGTAAGAGAGAGTGGAATATTTGTGAAATCGTCAATGAAAATAAATAAAGCCAATAGGGTCGTAAGAGAGTGGAATATTTGTGAAATCGTCAATGAAATAAATAAAGCCAATAGGGTCGTAAGAGAGAGTGGAATATTTGTGAAATCGCCAATGAAATAAATAAAGCCAATAGGGTCGTAAGAGAGAGTGGAATATTTGTGAAATCGCCAATGAAATAAATAAAGCCAATAGGGTCGTAAGAGAGATGGAATGTTTGTAAATCGCCAAAGAAATAAATAAAGCCAATAGGGTCGTAAGAGAGAGTGGAATATTTCAGGAATGTCAATGAAATAAATAAAGCCAATAGGGTCGTAAGAGAGAGTGGAATGTTTGTGAAATCGCCAATAAAAATAAATAAAGCCAATAGGGTCGTAAGAGAGGAGTGGAATATTTGTGAAATCGCCAATGAAATAAATAAAGCCAATAGGGTCGTAAGAGAGAGGAATATTTGTGAAATCGCCAATGAAATAAATAAAGCCAATAGGTCGTAAGAGAGAGTGGAATATTTGTGAAATCGCCAATGAAATAAATAAAGCCAATAGGGTCGTAAGAGAGAGTGGAATGTTTGTGAAAATCGCCAATGAAATAAATAAAGCCAATAGGGTCGTAAGAGAGAGTGGAATGTTTGTGAAATCGCCAAAGAAATAAATAAAGCCAATAGTCGTAAGAGAGAGTGAATGTCGGTGAAATCGCCAATGAAATAAATAAAGCCATAGGGTCGTAAGAGAGAGGAATGTTGTAGAAATCGCCAAAGAAATAAATAAAGCCATTAGGTCGTAAGAGAGAGGAATGTTTGTGAAATCGCCACGAAATAAATAAAGCCAATAGGGTCGTAAGAGAGAGGAATGTTTGTGAAATCGCCAATGAAATAAATAAAGCCAATAGGGTCGTAAGAGAGAGTGGAATATTTGTGAAATCGCCAATGAAATAAATAAAGCCAATAGGGTCGCAAGAGAGAGTGGAATATTTGTGAAATCGCCAATGAAATAAATAAAGCCAATAGGGTCGTAAGAGAGAGTGGAATATTTGTGAAATCGCCAATGAAATAAATAAAGCCAATAGGGTCGTAAGAGAGAGTGGAATATTTGTGAAATCGCCAAAGAAATAAATAAAGCCAATAGGAATGCAAGAGAGAGTGGAATATTTGTGAAATCGCCAATGAAATAAATAAAGCCAATAGGGTCGTAAGAGAGAGTGGAATATTTGTGAAATCGCCAATGAAATAAATAAAGCCAATAGGGTCGTAAGAGAGAGAATATTTGTGAAATCGCCAATGAAATAAATAAAGCCAATAGGGTTCAAGAGAGTGGAATATTTGTGAAATCGCCAATGAAATAAATAAAGCCAATAGGGTCGTAAGAGTAGAGTGGAATATTTGTGAAATCGCCAATGAAATAAATAAAGCCAATAGGGTCGTAAGAGAGAGTGGAATATTTGTGAAATCGCCAATGAAATAAATAAAGCCAATAGGGTCGTAAGAGAGAGTGGAATATTTGTGAAATCGCCAATGAAATAAATAAAGCCAATAGGGTCGTAAGAGAGAGTGGAATATTTGTGAAATCGCCAATGAAATAAATAAAGCCAATAGGGTCGTAAGAGAGAGTGGAATATTTGTGAAATCGCCAATGAAATAAATAAAGCCAATAGGGTCGTAAGAGAGAGTGGAATATTTGTGAAATCACAACAACAAATAAAGCCAATAGACAAAGAGAGGAATATTTGTAAAATCGCCAATGAAATAAATAAAGCCAATAGGGTCGTAAGAGAGAGTGGAATATTTGTGAATCGCCAATGAAATAAATAAAGCCAATAGGGTCGTAAGAGAGAGTGGAATATTCAGAAAATCGCCAATGAAATAAATAAAGCCAATAGGGTCGTAAGAGAGAGGGAATATTTGTGAAATCGCCAATGAAATAAATAAAGCCAATAGGGTCGTAAGAGAGAGTGGAATGTTTGTGAAATCGCCAATGAAATAAATAAAGCCAATAGGGTCGTAAGAGAGAGTGGAATGTTTGTGTGAAATCGCCAATGAAATAATAAAGCCAATAGGGTCGTAAGAGAGAGGAATATTTGTGAAATCGCCAATGAAATAAATAAAGCCAATAGGGTCGTGAAGAGAGGAGGAATGTTTGTGAAATCGCCAATGAACAATAAAGCCAATAGGGTCGTAAGAGAGAGGAATGTTTGTGAAATCGCCAATGAAATAAATAAAGCCAATAGGGTCGTAAGAGAGAGTGGAATATTTGTGAAATCGCCAATGAAATAAATAAAGCCAATAGGGTCGTAAGAGAGCGGAATATTTGTGAAATCGCCAAAGAAATAAATAAAGCCAATAGGGTCGTAAGAGAGAGTGGAATATTTGTGAAATCGCCAATGAAATAAATAAAGCCAATAGGGTCGTAAGAGAGTGGAATACGTGTGAAATCGCCAATGAAATAAATAAAGCCAATAGGGTCGTGGGAGAGAGGAATATTTGTGAAATCGCCAATCTGGAAATAACAATAAGCAAAGAATTGATCTTTTCTTCCTTCTTCACTTGTTCACATTTTAGTTCATATAAATCTCGGTTGATTTTATGACTTGCAGAAAGTTACAACATTGACCACTTCCTGACCATTTGTAATATAACAATCTGGCCCCACCCGAGGAAGGTTGATGCAAGCGATGGTGTTTCCCGTCGGTGAAGGGGTCGGCGAACGACAAGACAGGTGTTTGAGAAATACATCCTGTCGGGGCCTGGAGCGGATGTCGTTTGACCTTATTTCCGACAGCGGCGGAAATGACTACGGAGGCAAACAGAACAGGTGTCTCTTGGCATTACGTGGGCGAGGCAAAACCGGAAGGAAAGTCCCGGTTCTAGAAGACTATAAAAAGACCTCGACACACGGATTCGCCAGCAGAGAACGGCCAGTGGAAGCAGAGGGACACCACAGGCAAAAACTACACTCCCGTCGACCCATTCTATGTGCGCTCTCACTCTTCCATTCTCTGTTCCACACGGGTTCGTCGTCAAGAATAAAAATATAACCTTATATTTTTATATATGCGTGTTCTCGTTATTTTGTCGTCGTACGGCGATATATAACACATTGTGATTGATGCTTTCAACTGGAATTACAAAAAAATTTAACCTTTTTATAACTTTTTGTCACTCATCCTTCCCAAATCCATTGGTCAAATTAATATTTGTCTATATTTCTGAGATTATATATTGCAACTATTTCCGTTATTGCTCGGACTGTTGTCCTCATCTTTGTTGCCATATTCACCTTCAATATCTGTCTATATTTCTGAGATGAGTTATTGTAATTATTTACACTATTTACATTGTTTGGGTTGTTGTTCTCATCTTTGTTGCCATATTGCCCTGGATGTTGTGGATTCCGGATGAGGAACCGCACAAAATAATGAACAAAATAACGGATATTTGAGATAGAAAAATAGGTTATATTAAACATAACGACACAACTGGAACATAGGTTAGTAATCCAGGAATTGACTTGAAACCGTGCTGGAATTAGTATGTCCATGTAATACTATTCTGGGGCTCATAGTTACAATGACTATGGACGCGGTATTCTCTGTGTAACTTCGGTATCGTTCGGTAACTTACGGATCAGTCCCGGTTCTCCTACTGTTCTCATTATGGCAGGAGTATATGTATACTCAAATCGAGTTCATATCATAGAAAAAGGAGAGATCCCACAACACTGGATATCTCTAAAGCATTTTACAGATTCTGGTACGTTGGCCTTATGCACAAACTACAAGAATAGGTTAGGTAAAAGTGGACGTTTGTTTGATTGAATCCAATCTTTCCTATCAAACAAAAACGTGACAATTTTATGGACAATTTTTATATTCCTTAACTCCTACAAAATGGAAAAACTTTAGGTTGCTGGAAAAAAAAAATAATAAAAAATAAATTTTCTTCCCTGTTGGTCATATTTAATGAAAGATATTTGAAAGAAAGGTTGCTGCCCAAATCATATATATATATATATATATATATATATATATATATATATTATGGACTCTCCCGTCGATTTCGACGTATGAGTGCCTAACTCAGTTAGACTACCACACAGAGAATTGTTTAGAGTGGTGAAGGCTTGTGTAGCACCATCCACACTTTTTGGAACTGCTGATAACAAAAAATCGGTGCAGAAGTTTGCCGCGAATCACATGAACAGCAGACCTCAGTTATTTAACCCATAACTAGAGGGAAAGGACGGATTAATACCTTTCCCAAGGCTACCAGTGCGTAAGTGAATGCAGCGTATTCGACTGGAAATCGAACTCGGCTCACCGATTTCTCTTACCAAGCCGATATCCACTGCACCACAACGCACATCCGTCAATAATATATATATATATATATATATATATATATATATATATATATATATATATATATATATATATATATATATATATATATATATATATATATATCAGAAAGATTGTTTACAACACGTGACGCAGAAAGCGACAGATTTTTTTTAATATTTGTAAACGTAAACCTATCTTTAATAATACTTATAAATGCTGTTTTAATTTAAAGGAAATTTTTTATGTCCAGTCCGTAAACGGTGACGATAATCCAACAAGATTAATTTAATATAATATATAATATTAAGTGTTATATCTATATAGGGAGATCAATGAATGTTATCCAGAGCAAATTATATTTATAAAGGAAAACTCAACGCGTCATTTCAAGTGGTTATAAACATATCCGTTCATTTCTATGAGCTAATTAGCTCATTTCATCAGACCTTATAATATAACTTCCATTTGGTAAAAAAAATTTTGCCGGAATAAGTTATATAACCACTTTTTGCCGGAATAAGCTTATAACCACTTGAAATGACGTGTTGAGTTTTCCTTTATATATATATATATATATATATATATATATATATATATATATATATATATAACTTTAATCTAAAAGGAAAGGCAGGTAGGTAAATCCCCAAAATCCGATTCTAATTAATATTAATTATATAAATATTAAAACTGATCAAGGTGGAGGGCTCAATGCAATTTATATTCAAAATACAGAGCCAATTATAAAATAAAACAAATTCCGATGTTCAAATTCGCTGAATGGGCATTCCATTCAACGAATTTGAACATCGGAATTTGTTTTATTTATATATATATATATCGAAACACAAAAGGAATGCATACATTAAGTATTTCACTTTTTATTTCTTTTTCTTTTTCTTCTTTGATTTTTTGACGCCTTTCTTCTTTTTGGCCGAAGCACCAGTCCACCGGAATCCACGTTTCTCCAACGCTTCTGGTGCATCATGGGCAATGTAATAAAGGTTCTCCATAGCCGCCGGACTCAAAATTGTGGCATATTCATCCATTTTCGATTCCAGTTTCTCGTTCTTCATCGATGTTTTCCCTGTTTTCGTTTTTTTGGTCTTTTTCTTTTTCTTGCTTTTTGGCGGTTTCTTTTTGACTGGCTGAAAAATCAAGAACAGGACATTCCCGTTTGAATATCTGATAGGAAGAGTTATCATTATTTACATTATTTACATTCGGACTAATATCCTCATCTGTGTTGTTACTATCATAAAGTTTCAAAGTTTGTGCCTTCTGGACTTCTTCAGGTGTCTGCTGATTTGAGTAAGCTCCAGGGAATTTCCAAAAGAGGCCCTTAAGCTACAGGCTTGTTCTTGTTCCACTGTCCATGTCTAAGTGTATTTCATTTTGTTATTTTTTTTTAGTTCAGTTCTGTTATAGCAGGATGTGCGTTGTGGTGCAGTGGATATCGACTCGGAACGACAAATCGCTGTGCCGAGTTCGAATTCCAGCTGAATTCCTTGCATTCACTTACCCACAAATACCCTTGAGAAAGATATTAATCCGTCTCTCCCTTCCAGTTATTGGTTAAATAATAGGACAGATTGGGTTCTATAGCCTTGGTTGGCAACCAGTCTACCGCAGAAAGCAATGGCAACCTACTGCAGGATAATTTTCTGCCAAGTCAGTCACGTTACTTTCGAGACATGATCGCCCAAAGCGTGTATCACGTATGGCACTTAACTGACTGCTATAGCAAGGGCTGTTTCTCTAGAGTTTTTTTTATACCCAGCCTTGCGACTGAAATCGCAATTACTGTATCAACAAATTCATGAACCAATGCTTTAATCCCCGAGACAATAGTCGAGATGGTTTTAAGCATTCGTTCGTGAATTTGGCAACATAGTAAATATGAATTCGATCCCTGGGCCGGGCACTACAGACTCAGTAAAGGCAAGAACAGCAATAACTAAGTAATAACAGACTATGTATATTTAAACATGGACAGTGGAATGAGAAATATCTGTAGATGAAATAAAAGTTTCAATTCAAAATTCTCTGAAGCTTACCCTGATCGAGAAGTACCCGAAGAAGGCCGGAGAGAACAACTACCATTACACCAAAAAAGACAGTAGTTTGAATGAAGAGACCAACTTCACATTTAAAGTTTTATTGAGTAAACGAAACTTATATAAGTTTATACGAACTGAAAAAGAGAAATGGTATTATAATATATTACCATTTCTCTTTTTCAGTTCGTATTTTCATTCCAAAGAAGTTGGACTCACAAAAAGCGAGTTTATAACCAATATATATATATATATATATATATATATATATATATATATGTGTGTGTGTGTGTGTGTGTGTGTGTGTGTGTGTGCGTGCGTGTGTGTGTGTGTGTGTGTAATTTTTCTTTAGCGAGAGTCAGAATAGGACGTAAAGAGAAACAGTCAGTAATATACAGAGAAAATCGGTGAAGACAGCTTACTAAACAAGAAACCATTGCCAGAACTTCAAAGAAAAAAAAAATTACGTCAATAACTTTTGGATCTTGGTGTCAAAATATCTTAAATTAAATATTCAAGATGTGGTGAAAATGTAACTGACTCGAACAAGAATAATTCAATATATATGCTCTTAAATATTTGTCTATATTTCTGAGATAAGGTAGTATTTACAGTATTTTCATTAAGGGGTAGACAGCTTACTAAACAAAAAACCATCGCTAGAACTTGAAAGAAAAAAATTAAGTCAATAAGTTTTGGGTCTTGATGTCAAAATATCTTAAATTACATATTTAAGATGTAGTGAAAATGTAACTGACCCAGGCAAGAATAACTCAATATGCTCTTAAATATTTGTCTATATTTCTGAAATGAGGTAGTATTTACATTATTCGGACTATTGTCCTCATCTTTGTTGCTATTTGTACGACGTTTAATAATAGATCATTCTATTTGTCTATATTTCTGAAATGAGGTAGTATTTACATTGTTCGGGTTATTTTCTTCATCTTTGTTGTCATTTGTACGACGTTTCGGCCGTTGTACGCTCCGGCTTTCTTCAGATGCTACCAGACTCATGAGTATCAGAAGAGACTCTACGCAAGGAATTTTTTTTTTTTTTAATCATATCACCCCAAGCAAGGCGGTAACGCCACTGATGCGCAGGGGGCTACGTAAGGGTAAAAAGAATGGAAAAGAGAAAGCCGGAAACCACATCCTAAACAGGAAACAAGGGATGAGCCTCTTCACCCGTTCAATAGATGTGGGTGGAGTGTGAAACGGGCGATAGTTTAGTCTCTCTACTCCAATTGAAAAAAAAAATAATAAAGGAAAAGAGTGAAAAGATTGGAAAAGAGAAAACCGGAAACCGCATCCTAAACAGGAAACAAGGGATGAGCCTCTTCACTTGTTCAATAGATGTGGGTGGAGTGTGAACCGGGCGATAGTTTAGTCTATGGAGATGATATACCCCAGTGATTGTCATAAAGGATTTGGTTCAAAATTCCTAGCACCTGAAGAAGGCCGGAGCGTACAACGGCCGAAACATCGTACAACGGCAACAAAGATGATGACAATAGTCCGAATAGTGTAAATAATGTATATGCTCTTAAGCTTCCCAAAAAATAAACCTTCATATAGACGAATTTAAATGAGATATGGCTTAACAAAACTGCAAAGACGAACTCGGTGGACTGGAGCAGATGGTGGAGCGGGGGTAACAGGAGAAGGGGTATTAAGATCGGCAAGGGATAGGGAGGTGTGGAAGACTACGTCCTGAAGGGACACGGCGCATAGAAAAAGTCTGAATGTATAAAAAAAAAAAGAAAATATAATTGATTGAAGATTCAATTAACCAAAACATGAATATTTCTTCACGAATATGTATTTTTCCGATATCGCTTGTTCTCTTCATGTCTTGGTCCAGAGAGATATTATCTAAACTTATTTCTAAATGGAACTTTGTCTCTGTGTGTGTGTGTGTGTGTGTGTGTGTGTGTGTGTGTGTGTGTGTGTGTGTGTCCGTTACCTATAGACTCTGAAACGGCTGAACCGATTTTCTTGAAAATTTATACAGTTGTACTATAAGCGTCTGCGAGTGTTCTTAGCTAGGTTTTGTGTCGAGGTACCCCCGATAAATATCGAAAATCGAGAATCGAAAAAATAGGGTTATAGAAGGAGTGGTCCGATTTTAATCAAATTTGATACACTCATAGACAAAGACATAAGAAACGATATTCAGAAGTTTCAAGGTTGCAGTTCTTACAAGAGTTCATAAAATTGATAATATATATATATATATATATATATATATATATATATATATATAAAAGGCAAGATGTTTGTGTGTGTCTGTTTATCTGTTTGGATGTCCTTTATACAAATCCACAATTTTTATCCGATTCTCACCAAACTTCACACAAATATTCTTTAGGCTGAGTCTGAGCTCCAGGACCATGGATTAGTTTTAAAGTTTTCATTACACCCGAGCAACGCCGGGCTATACTGCTAGTATTGATATAAACCGAAGTTAGAGCCACTTCGTAAAGAAATAACGACCCCTCCCCTTTAGCAACACATTCTTCTTCTTCATGATCCTTTCAGCGAGCTTTCAGACAGACTAGCGCGCCTAATTCTTCTTCAATCTCTTAACGACCACCGAAGGCCAGGAAATATTCTTTGGTTGCTATTTGGTCCGTAAGATTTTGAATTCAGTCAGTTTTGCTATTTACCCATAGCTAGTAGAAAAAGTGATGGATTCACACATTTCCTCAGTAATTGTAATGAACTCGACTGGAATTCGAACTCTGTTTACATTCCTCAATCTGAAAAAATGTTCATTAGCCAAAAACCGACTGCCGTATAAATAAGGAATAAACAATGGGATATTCTTGTTTGATTGCGAAGATAAATGGAAAAAAAGATTTATCAAAGGTGCTGTGAGGTTTTAGCGAAAGAAAGAAAGAAAGAAAGAAAGAAAGGTAATAACATTCTCATCTGATTAACGTCTGCTTCAGTGAAATAGAAAACTTTGTTTGTTTTTACCTAAATGTAAAATAATTCCCTCACCAATGAAATTCTGGTGACCAAATTTGTCTATTTTTGATAATTAATAAGTTGTCACACTTGACACTTCAATTTGACAACGTTTAACATTTTGATACATTGATATGCACTCCTGTGAACTTTTGGGTCAAGCCACACTGACGAATACTTTACGTTATCGTTTCAAGAAGAACTAGAATTTTTTTCAGATTCACTCAAGGTTCCATAATGACCGTCAGATATCTTTTATTATTTTTTATTAGATTATACGAATGAAATAGTTCTGGCCCGATTATGCTGTGAACGAAATGCTATGATAGTTTCGTCTATCAGGGGGACTTTAATACGCTCTTTCTTTTTAACTAGACGACATCTCTTCCGCCTCTTCCCTCCATTTATGGATTAAATAACAGGACAGATTGGGTTCTGTAGCCTTGGCTGGCAACTAGTCTACAGCAGAAGTAATGGCAACCTACTGCGTGATAATCTTCTGCCCAGTCAGTCATGTTTCTTTCGAGACATGATCGCCTAAGCGGGTATCACGTATGGCACTTAACTTACTGTTCTGAATGTACTCGGATTGTTTGGGCTTATTAAGTATCTGTCTATATTCTGACTGACTCAATATAATAGTTGGAGACATGATTAAGGCTTTCACTGGGCATAAAGTGGGGGATTAGTTTTATATTGATATGAAGTAATAAACTGTTCCTTCACTAATTACTACTTAATAATATAATATATTTATTCCTCCTCTATGAGTCAAATAATAGGACAGATTGGGTTATATAGCCTTGGCTGGCAACCAGTCTACCGCAGAAAGCAATGGCAACCTACTGCGGGATAATCTTCTGCCCAGTCAGTCATGTCTCTTTCGAGACACGATCGCCCAAGCTTATATGGCACTTAACTAACTGACTGAACTTCTACTGAAAATAAAGTGGGGGATCGGTTTTATATTGTGATGAAGTAATAAACTGATCCCCCACTAATTATACTTGATATAATAATGTAATATAATCTATCTCTTCTCCCTCCAGCTATGAGTCAAATGACAGGACAGATTGGGTTCTATAGCCTTGGCTTGCAAACAGTTTACCGCAGAAATCAATGAAAACCTACTGCAGGATAATGTTCTGCCCAGTCAGTCATGTCTCTTTCGAGACATGATCGCCCAAAGCGTGTATCACATATGACACTTAACTGACTAACCGTAATTTATATTCTAATAATTTCTTCTTTTCGCCTATAGAACTCTCTGTAGTCTTCTGGTTTTCCTATCAACTACGCTCAGCAAAAATGTAAATACAACTTCAATCATTTTCTCCTGATTTTTTTTAATCCCGTTCTTTCACTTCAGTAACATTTTTTTAGTCTCTTTCACTCTTAGTATTACCTTGCTTGTGATTAAATTAGTTTTAAAAAATCACTAAATCTCTTCCCCATGAAAATTAGCGGGGTAGGATTGAGCGACTAAGGGAAATTCCTATGAATCTGATGAACGATCCCGACTCGCATCCTGCTTGGTCTCTCTACTTCCAATACAATCTTTTTCGGGTACATACAAGACACGGATCTTCAGTTGGGTAGATACACTATACTCAACAAGAGTATTTATTTTTCTGTGGAAGGTCTCGTTTACGAACTCAAATGTCCTTTGAAGAATTGCCTTCTTGATCTTCCCAATTTTGTAGATAATTATATCGGCCATACAACTACGAAATTGATGTGAAACCTCATGCTGCATCTGTCAGAACAGAGCTTAATTCGATCTCTTTTAAACACATATGGAGACTTACCAAATCCTATCCGTAACTTACTTGTTGAAAACAGAAATGTCATAGTATCCACAAGCCTCAAAAACCGGTATAAAGGGAATGTTGGACATCGCTGTAGCATTATTTAAATTATTACATAAATGATCTTCCTAAGAGTAACTTGTGAATATCTATGCAGGTGATACAACGGTATATGAATGCACCTCCAATACTCTTAACTAGAGATTGGCAAATTATAGCACGAGTGCCACAGGTGGAACGCCAAGCAATTTTCAATGGCACCATTTGTTGAACTAAAGAAGTCTCTGGAAGACAAAAATTTAGAAAAGTTTGCTGCTTTTCTCAACTGTTAAACATCCCAAAACTGCTTTTGCTCTTCTTTCGGATTTTGGTTCTAACTTATTCCTGTGAGTAAATTTTCTCTCACAAGATAGCAATGTTAAGTCTACAACAAAGTTAAGTGCCATACGTGATACACGCTTGGGCGATCATGTCTCGAAAGAGACATGACTGACTGGGCAGAAGATTATCCCGCAGTAGGTTACCATTGCTTTCTGCGGTAGACTGGTTGCCGACCAAGACTATAGAACCCAATCTATCCTGCTATTTAACCCACAACTGGAAGGAAGAGACGGATTAATATCTTTCCCAATGGTATTTGCGCGTAAGTGAATGCAATGGATTCAACTGGAATTCGAACTCGGCTCCCCGGTTTCTCGTTCCTAGCCGATATCCATTGTACCACAAAATGGATGGAGGATGGTTAGATTTTGGGTGTATATATAGAGGATTTGCATTTGTATATGGTTGGTATATATACTTTTCTAAATCTAAACAATTTTTTTTATATTTGTATTAATAGTCACTTTTAAATTAAGGTTTTTACATTCTCCATTTATTATCTTTATAATTTTATCTATTTTAAAATTTATGGAATTCTTCACTACTATAAGACCATCATCTCTGGATGGTCCAATATTTTCTGTATTTATATCCTTATGGGCTGTAAAATTGTATAGCCCAAATAAGCCAACCAGTTTGAAGATTCGGCAGAGTCTAAAGATCCCAGTGTTATATCAAAATTATTTTCTTTGGAATTAATATTGTTCACTGTTCTTTATTATGAATTAGCACAGACTTTTTTTTCATTCATTAGTTTCTCTCCTCTTCGATACATCCGAATAAACAGTGGCAAATTCTAATGCAGTAACAAACAGTTCCTTTGATATCAGTGGATAGTATTCCTCAATATCGAATTGGATAAAAGAACAGTTGTTTTTGTTTTCTTTTATATTACACATAAATTTGTTACATTAATGGTATCATTTCATAATTTTAACCCTAGGCACTCCATAATTTGATTAATTTCTCTTTCGAGTATATTATTACTTATTTTTCCAATCTCAAATCTTGTGGGTTTTATCATCCTAGTGGTTGGATTTGTATTAAAGTTTTGTTTATGGTCTTTGATGGTGATACGAGCAGTATAACCCGGCGTTGCTCTGGTCAAACGAAAGCTTTAAAACTAATCCATGGTCCTGGAGCTCAGACTCTTTGAACGTTGGCACGAAAGACTAAAAAGCAATAGTTGTTTCCAGTTAAAGCGAAACCGTAGACTGAAAGAAAAATGAATGGATGTAAGTCAAATTTTGATTTCATGGTATCGATATCAAATAAGTTTTTTCGTCGTAAACTGAATTTTGAAGGCTAAATAAGTCCTCTGAGTAAATGGTATCATGGCTGAGACTAAGAACTACAATTATGCCTATTCAGAGCCAAACCCGAAGCAAAAATTTAAAAAAAACAACAAAAAAACAGACAGACAGGCAGATAAACAGACGCACACACAAACATCTTGCTTTATATATATATATATATATATATATATATATATATATATATATATCTTATCGATTTTCTGTATTATTGTAAGGACTGCAACCTTGAAACTTCTGAATATCGTTTCTTATGCCTTTGTCTATGAGTGTATCAAATTTGATTAAAATCGGACCACTCCTTCTATAACCCGATTTTTTCGATTATCGATTTTTGATATTTATCGGGGGTACCTCGACACAAAACCTAGTTAAGAACACTCGCAGACGCTTTTAGTACAATTGTGTAAATTTTCAAGAAAATCGGTTCAGCCGTTTCGGTGTCTATAGGTAATGGTCACACACACACACACACACACACACACAAATTTCCATTTATAAATAAGTTTAGATAACACTCCTTTGTGGTGAGTTTTGCTCTATCGCTTATTTTGAGTTTATCGGTGATTATTTTACTAAAAGTATTTATATTATCAACTAAATTCTTCATGTTATTAATAATTTTTTTTTGTAGTTCTTTGCTAAATTTTCCATGATCAGTGTATTGTATTCCTAGTGTTACTTTATAGACATTTGCTGTTTTATCCGATTTCATAAATATTTTATCAGATGTTTTAATTTCTTTCACTACTTTTTCAAGTACTTTTTTCACTACTTTTCGCCCAAAGCGTGTATCACGTATGGCACTTAAATGACTGACTGAATATAATAGTTGGAAACATAATTAAAACTTCTACTGGGCATAAAGTGGGGTATCTGTTTTCTATTGTAATGAAGTAATAAACTGATCCCCCACTAATTATACTTGATATAATAATGTAATATAATCTATCTCTTCTCTCTCCAGCTATGAGACATGATCGCCCAAAGCGTGTATCACGTCACGTATGGCACTTAACTGACTGACTGACTGACTGACTGACTGACTGATATTATTTACTATATCAAGAAAATCATTTTCAAATTCCGCACAACTTTTCAATATATGGGGCTGTTTTTTTAATTTTAAAACCATATATTTCTTGTTCGTTAGGTAAATCTTTCTTGAACAAAAAGAAATGAGTTTTCCATCCCATTCTTCGAATCAAATCCTCTAATTTGTATAATTTTTTTTTAATCATTTCACCCCGAGCAAGGCAGAAATGCCACTGATGTGCAGGGGGCTATATAACTGTAAAAACATTAGAAAAGAATGAGGAGTACAAACTAGTTAGAAAGGAGCAATAGAAAGCTGAGAATGCAGGTGCGATGACAGATACATAGGTGGAGAGAAAGGGAAGGTTATACGGAGGTGGGGAGAGAGCTAGAGTCCAGTGGTTAATAGATGAGTATTGACTTTGCATTTAAATTTCTGGAGGTTGTAGCCGTCAGGAAAGCAAGAATATGGGAGCGAATTCCACAGGCGGGAAGTGCGAGAGAAGAAGCTGCAGGAGTAGAATTGTCGTCTGCATTTGGCTAACCTGACTGTGAATGGGTGGGACCCAGGTGCCAGTCTGGTTGCACGAGAAAACACCTGTTGAGGAGGCATCAGTGACTTAAGTTCGTCCGAGCAGAAGCCATGAAAGTATTTATAGAACAAAGGGAGGCCACATTTCGACGGTGGGGAAGTGGCTGCAGTCGAGTCGCCAGATCAGTACCTATCACATTACAGACTCTCCTTTGGAGCCTGTCGAGAACACTGAGGGGAACGGCAGGGGCGCCTGACCATAAATGGCAGCAGTACTCCATGCACGGACGGATGGTTGACTTGTATATATGCAGGATGGATTCAGGCGGAAAAAACATCCTGGATCGACCTAGTGACCCAACCTTCTTAGCAGTAGATTTTGCTATGGATTTAATATAATGGTTCCATTTGAGGTCTGAGGACAGGGTAAGGCCGAGGAGGCGTAGTGCATTGCTCTCAGGGAGAATCGCTTGGTCCATGCTTATGGGAGGCAGGAGAGGTTGCCTGTAATGGTTGACAGACAACAGCTTGGTCTTAGACGAATTGAAGTTGACAAGTCACTTCTTGCCCCAGTTCACCACAGCGTGTAGATCCCGTTCAAGGTCAGCAGCGAGATTATGTCTGTCCGCCACGACAGGTTTCTTACTGGTGCGGGAGTATATTGATAATAATCTTACGGAATATTCCCTTTTGTTGGTATTAAGTTTATTTTTCAGAGAGATTTCGAAATTTACCTTTTCCATATTATTTTGTTAAAAAATAAATGTATACTCTGCTCTACCCTCGTGAGATGTAAATGCAGGTGATGAGAACAAAAAATATACCTTTTCAAAAAAGCTAAACTATCTAAATCTTTAAATGACTCATGCCCCTTGTGTCTATATGAAAAACTACATATCCTTAAATTTCTTAAATATAGAAATCTATTTAATATACGTAATGAAATAAAATAGCATATGTAAACATTGCAAAATATTCACTTCAGAATATGGTTAAAAAGATTATACATAAAAAATCCATTAACTTAAATATATCTAATAATTTGTTTTACATTATGAAATAATTATAAGTAAATAGATATTTAAATTTTTAATAAATTAAATAGATATTAAAATTTTGTATCGTGATATTAAAAATTGTATTATGATATCGTAATAATATAATAAATTTTAAAATAATAAAATGCATATTAAGATTCTTATTAAATAAATAGATATTATTGTATGGGTTATGTCTTGAAGACTGTCACAGTGCGTTGAGTGAAATAAAGAAAGATAAAGAAGTGTTTGTATTACCTATTTATGAAACATTAATGTTTCGAGATTAAAATCTCATCTTCAGAATGGCAGAGAAACTTTTGACTGTCCGAACTAGATATTAAAATTTTTACACAAATTAAGACTTTATGAAAAATTAGAATAAAATTCACTCTGAATCAAAATAAAAATTTATAATTACACTCAAAGGTCCCTTTAAGTTAGATCAAACATCTCATTTATTTTTCTTTTAGAAAATGCTGGGATACAGAGAAAACTAAGACAATAATCTTGTAACAATAATGGATACATCAACAGAAATTCAGTCTAGACAAGGGTTTTGATTAACTGATACTCTTATGTTAAAATTGAATCAAGAAATCATGTATTCCCCAAAAATATAACTTTTTTCAAAATTGAAAAGGATCTCTATTCTGATTAGTTAAATTGAACACACACATAAATTTTTCTGTCTTCCGACATTCATAAATAACAAACGTATCGTTTCAAAAGAAAATCATTTTCACAACAATGAGCTAATATTGCCAGATGACGAGGTAAAATCTCAAAATATAGAAATTTCCGTCTCGCAATGAAAACTATATTGATTGAAAAAAAACAAACAAACAAATCTAATTATTTGTTGTACTGAGGTTTTTTTTTCCAAAAAATAAATACCGGAGAAAAATTGTTGGTCCTCTTCACCTCTGTGTGTGTGTGTGTGTGTGTGTGTGTGTGTGTGTGTGTGTGTGTGACATAATAACGACTTAGTGTGACATAATTCCATTGCCAGAGTTCCATTGCCAGTCATATATTTTTCCAGCAGCTACCCTGTTTTCGGTCTGATGCCATGTGAGAAGATGAATGGAGGCATAACATCACTATCACTACTAATCACGCCACACCCCGTGATATTGATTAGGTATATCATCCACCTCTTTCCTAATCCCTTGCACTATCCTCAGATTGGAACCCAGATACTCTGGAATGTTCGTATCTGGTCTTCCGGTGCGAATGCCAAGCAGTACGGTATGCCGTGTGCAAATCTCTGGCGGAATGTACTGTGTCATGGTACGTTTGTTCTCAAAGACAGTGCCTTACTGAGAATACTGTGCAGCCGACAAAATCAAAGATAAACAACGCACATGCGTGAAATAAGAAAATAAAATGGCCATAATTTAAACACCACACTCTATATGTGTGTGTGTTTAATTGTTTAATGTATATATATATATATTTGTGTGTGTGTGTGTGTGTGTGTGTTAAAAACACAAGCCCGTCAAAATCATGCATTGCCTCTTCATGTCCACGAATTCTTGAACTCCTTAACACAGGAGCTGAAAGAAATAAATGCTAAACCTTTTTTCCACAAGGTATACATAGCAGGAGTTGCTTTCCACAAAGACGAACGGACTAAAATTAGAAATCCAACCAGCTTCAAGAAGCAAGTCCGTATTTTACAAAACAAGCTAAATACAATGGAACATCGGTTCACGAACTTAATTCGTTGTTGAAGGCCATTCGTAACACTATTTTTCCAAGAGGAATCAATGTAAAAACCTATTAATCCGTTTCTGGTTCCCCAGATGATTGCTTATTTAAACTTCTACAACAAGAAAGCATGATCGTCTCTTTATTTATAAAAGTAGATATAGATCTTAATATTTTTTGATCCAGCCTCTACTAGTTTTGAATTCAAAAGTATAGCTTTTAGTAATTGTACCAGAGGTTTTCTTTACTAGATTATTATAAATTTCTAATGCTTTCTCACAAATAAATGCTTCAGTGATGCTGTCACCTGCTGTTTTTCGTTTATAAAAATAAGCAATAACATTTACACTTTTTCGAGTATCTTTGGTCCTTCTTTACTCATAAGAGTCACTTATTTTGCAACGTCAGCTGCTTTTATCACTTTATTTTTTTAGAATAGTAAATATTGTCGACTTTTTTTTCTTCACTTTAATTGTTTTTCTCTCAACACTCCTTTTTCCTTTGCCAGTATCACTTGTTAGTTTTCTTTGGAGCTTTCGTTTTCTAAGGGCTAATGAAGAAAAAATAAAGGAACAGTACAATAAAATTGGAAACTTAAAGCACAGTACAACACACGAATGTATACAACATGGCTGTCGACTCAGAAATTCCATTCGGATTAACTCGGCTCGGCTCGGCAATGTTGTTTGAGAACTGAAATTTTCTTCGATAACCGAGACATTTCCAACTCGAATTTTCTGTTCGAAAATCGATTTGTTCGACATGTGAGACGCTTGAGAACCGAGTTTTCTCTGTACGTTAATTCGTAAAAGCAAATGATCCAAGGTCGGCGGAAAATACTTAGTTACAAACCTATCCGAATTCAAAATATCGGACAAACCAATAAAAACCCTGAGCTTCTGTCAAAAATTTGCCACCGTATTCCCAAAAAACGGCACCATGGATTTCATAATTAAAAACCGCTGCAACGACAACAACTACTCTGATTTTACAAAAGGTTACGTCCATGGCCTAATCACAACCACACTTTAAAAAAATGAACGACACCTCACTTCCTCACAGATATATAAAAGTCCTGAAGGAATTAGCATTCAAAAGCATTCACATATATCCTTTTTGGCGGACCTGAAGACTACCACCAGCTTTAATTTTTTTGTTTTTATTGTTTTAAAACTTTTTTTCCACTCAGTCCTATCGGTTATCATATAAAGTTTCCGATTATCAAAAAAATTTGAAAAAAATCTTAATATTTAAACAATTTTAGGAGGGGCTCAGTTTCTCATACAACATTATAGTAAATCGATCCTTCATTTTGGAACCACTCGCGTTGGGGTCGCTTTGTTTAGTTTCTTTTTGGGGGGGGAGGGGACGAGTTGTTGCTCTTGTTTTTGTTTTTTTCAAGTTTTCTTCAGTTCTTACGATGGCATCTTCCTCGGAAACTCCAAGAATGGCTTTATTAAAAAATTTCGCAAAGAATTAAGTTGTTGAATATGTCTTTTAGAGACCGCTCGTCAGACCAAAATTCATACAACAATAAGACCTCGGCGGAATAAAATATTACCAATCAATTTATAAAAACATCGAACTTATTTTCATTATAATACTCTATTAATATGAAACATTGAGTTCTCATCGGATTTAATCCCCTGTAGAATTAACTTTATCAAACAGCAAGGATACTAATTTACTATATATATATAAACTTATTTATAAATGGAACTTTGTGTGTGTGTGTGTGTGTGTGTGTGTGTGTGTGTGTGTGTGTGTGTCCGTTACCTATAGACTCCGAAACGGCTGAACCAATTTTCTTGAAAATTTACACAGTTGTACAATAAGCGTCTGAGAGTGTTCTTAGCTAGGTTTTGTGTCGAAGTACCCCCGATAAATATCGAAAATCGATAATCGAATAAATCGGGTTATAGAAGGAGTGGTCCAATTTTAATCAAATTTGATACACTCATAGACAAAGATATAAGAAACGATATTCAGAAGTTTCAAGGTTGCATTTCTTACAATAGTGCAGAAAATAGATAATATATATATATATATATATAAAAGGCAGGATGTTTGTGTGTGTGTCTGTTTATCTGCCTGTATGTCTGTTTTGTTTTTTTGTTTTTTTTTTCAGCCCTTTTCTTTTAGTTTTTGCTTCGGGTTTGGCTCTAAGTGGGTATAATTGTAGTTCTTAGTCTCATTCATGATACCATATACTCAGAGGACTTATTTAGCCTTCAAAATTCAGTTTACGCCGAAAAAAACTTATTTGATATCGATACCAGGAAATGAAAATTTGACTTACATCCATTCATTTTTCTTTCAGTCTACGGTTTCGCTTTAACTGGAAACAACTATTGCTTTTTAGTCTTTCGTGTCAACGTCCAAAGAGTCTGATCTCCAGGACCATAGTTTAGTTTTAAAGTTTTCATTACACCCGAGCAACGCCGGGCTATACTGCTAGTATATATATATATATATATATATATATATATATATATATATATATAAAGAGTGAACATTGAAGTCAACACTCAGGGACGACAGACTGTCTCATGCTAAGCGCAATCATCAGGCCACATGTGTTGAGTTTTTCCTCGGAAAAACTCAACACATGTTGCTTGTTTATTTTAATAAGCATTTCTAGAAAGTTGCCCTTTCAAAAACATTCTACCACTAAATTCTTTTAATTTTAGATACATAGACGACTCCTTACTAATATATTCGCAAAATACTATTTAAACAGGTCTTGTCAACCAATTTAACAGTGTTGAACTTAAAATAGATTTCACCTTTGAACCTGAAGCCAACTACTCTCTCCTCTTTCTAAATATCATGTCATACAAAAGTAATAACGAACTAAACTTTAACGTTTGCAAAAAAGCTACCAACAAAACTAACCTGGTCAACTTCTGTTCAAACCATATATCATCGCTTTTTAAAACAAAACATTTTACCGAGGGGCGAAGGTAGTTAAAATGTCAAGGAAAAGAATTCCTTCTGACACACTGTTCTTTTTGTTTGTGTTTTTTTTTTCAGTCAGTCAGTCAAGTGCCATACTTGATACACGCTTGGGCGATCATGTCTTCAAAGAGACATGGCTAACTGGGCAGAAGATTTTCCCGCAGTAGGTTGCTATTGCTTTCTGCGGTAGACTTGTTGCCGACCAAGGCTATAGAACCCAATATTCTGTTATTTAATCCATAGCTGGAGGAGAGAGACGGATTAATATCTTTTCCAAGGGTATTTGTGCGTAAGTGAATGCAAGAAATTCAACTGGAATTCGGAATCGGCTCCCCAATTTCTCGTTCCGAGCCGATATCTACTACACAGCGCACATAAACAATAAATGTCTAGAAAAGAAAGTTCGTGCTGTTTGTTTCAAGTGATTTGAAAACTACCATGTTAAAATTTACATGTAATGTGTACATTTCTGACTGTGAAAGAATAATGGCTGATAAGATTTCTGTAACAACGTTTCTTCTTCTTCTTCTTCTCTTTCTTCTTCTTCTTCTTCTTCTTCTTCTTCTTCTTCTTCTTCTTCTTCTTCTTCTTCCACTTCACCTGGTCTCCTAGTCTCGATATGCTAATCTGTCAGAATGTTTGTCTCAGATTAATTGAATGTTTCTCTTTTCAAGGACAGTTCGTTTCATTTCCGCCCCCTTGTTATTATGATTAATGTCATGATTCTGATTTACAAAATGATTTGCCTTTCTTTTCTGCAATGTATTTGCTGTTAGAGCGACATTTATTCGTCATCCAGGTATACGGAACAAATCTAAATATGCCTTCCTATTCTGGTATTTTACTATGTTGGTATGTTATCATTTTAATACACGTTTCCAAAATTAAAACCGATAAAAACCAGAATATTAAACAAATTAAGACGATGATGAATAATAAAAGTGAGAGAGAGAGAGGGGAGGGGAGATGGGAGTAGAAGAAAAAGCGCGTATTAAAATCCTTAAAAAACCTGTTATTTTACCGAGGGACGCTGAAAAATTCTTGGCTAAATGAGCAAACAACAGAACATTTTGAAGGTGTATTAACCGGGCCAATAACTTTTTAGCACTTCTTCGAATAATTCACGAAAGAACCAAAATTAAGCATAAGGAGTAGGTTGGTTTGCCTTTCATCCAGTTCACACTTCTCCCGCCTCTTGAAAAGGAGAAGAGGTTTAGCTCTTTTTTCCTGTTTAAAATTGGGATTCCGGTTTCTTCTAAAGTCTACTTGAACTTTATACTTCTAAAATCTCCGTCTAAAAACTCTGAACTTTTATTTACTGTTTATTTATATTTTTCTTCAAAAGGGGTAGATAGCTTTACTCACACTCATCCCCGTTAATTTTTAATCGCGCCGTTCTTACCAAACTTCGTTCTGATCTTTTTACTGTTCTTCTTTTTGGAATTCTTTCCGGGATTCTTTCTCGGATTCTGTCTCTACTACTTTCTGGGCTTTTTTTTTGAGATTCTTTCCTGGCTTTTCTCTGGGCTTTTCTCTGGGCATCTTTCTGAACTTTGCTTTTGGCCTAATTCTTAACTTCTTTCTGTAATTCTTTCTGCGCTTATTTCTCGGCGTCACACTGAATTTCTTTCTGGGCTTCTTTCTAGGCTTCATTCTGAATTTCTTCCTGGGTTCTTCCTGGGCTTCTTTCTGGGCTCCTTTCTGGGCTTCTTTCTAGGCTTCATTCTGAGTTTTTTTTCCTGGGCTTCTTTCTGAACTTCTTTCTGGAATTCATTCTCAGTTTCTTTCTGAGGTTCTTTCTGGACTTCATTCTGAGCTTCTTCCTGGGGTTCTTTCTGGGCTACTTTCCAGGCTTCATTTTGAGTTCCTTTCTGGGGTTCTTTCTGGTCTTCATTCTGATTTTTTTCCTTGTTTTTTTTTCTGGACTTCTTTCTGGGCGTCACTCTGGGCTTCTTTCTGGACTTCTTTCTGGGCTTCTTTCTAAGCTTAATTCTGAGTTTCTTCTTGGGCTTCTTTCTGGGCTTCTTTCTAGGCTTCATTGTGAGTTTTTTCCTGTGCTTCTTTCTGAACTTCTTTCTGGGCGTCACTCTGAATTTCTTCCTGGGCTTCTTTCTGGGCTTCTTTCTGGGCTTCCTTCTAGGCTTCATTGTGAGTTTTTTCCTGTGCTTCTTTCTGAACTTCTTTCTGGGCTTCACTCTGAATTTCTTCATGTGCTTCTTTCTGGACTTCTTTCTGGGCGTCACTCTGAATTTCTTCCTGGGCTTCTTTCTGGGCTTCTTTCTAGGCTTCATTCTGAGTTTTTTTCCTGGGCTTCTTTCTGGAATTCATTCTCAGTTTCTTTCTGAGGTTCTTTCTGGACTTCATTCTGGGCTTCTTCCTGGGCTTCTTTCTGGGCTTCTTTCTAGGCTTCATTTTGAGTTCCTTTCTGGACTTCTTTCTGGGCTTCACTCTAAATTTCTTGCTGGGCTTCTTTCTGGATTTCTTTATGTATTGTATACCCTTCAATTAGATTCAGGATTATTAATTCGACGACGGGGTCCTAAAACTTGTTATCTTCTCTCTTATAAAATTGATTGTCTTTTTCACGATGATAAAATCGACGAATATCAACACAGATATATAAATAAATGTGGGTTGGAAAGGGTCAATACACACGCGTCTAACCAGCCAGCCACTTGTCCGACGTTCTCCCTGTATCTTTCTCAGTCTGGGTTCCGATCTTAACTGCCGACCGACTGGCTTTTTTTTTTTTACTACAAATCTGTCTCTTATATAAGCAACTACGTCATCTTTAAGGTACATTGTTTACAAACATCTTGAGGCCCACATTATCTGACCTTGGCCATGCTGCTTAATAAAAGAATTAATTACATTCTTTCAATGCAATAATATTTATTTTATTATATATATATATTTCTGTTTCTACATTTTCTGACCAGAGGAATTTTGCCCGCATTTTTAACTTTGAAAACAATTAAATATTTTTAAGACAATGTCTATTTTTCTTTTACGAACTGGTTTGCATGTTTTTGCTGGTTCATAAAAATACATGTTTTCGCGAAATTACACAATAGCTCAGATAACATATAACATTTCTTCAATACGATTTTTCAAAATGTTCATCTATGAACATTTTAAGTGTATTTACCCCGTCGACCATCTCCTTCTCCCATACAATTACGTCAATTGGGCAATACATTTACATAATATAACATAAAAGACGAAATCAACAACTGATACAAAACAACACATGATAAAATATTAGTGTCAAAGGTGACATCCTTTTCTCTTCACATTGTGCACATGTGTCTATTGTGTTAATTCTCTTGATTTAAATTCCAAGTTCGTCTCCTAACTTAGGCATAACAGTGAATCAGGCCACAACTCGATTTGCATAAAATATATGTTTTCATTTTCTTCTTTTTTTTATTTCCCTTTTTTTTAACTTCAACGAAGTCTACACGTACTGAGATGTGCTGGCATCCAGACATAGAGTAATGGTTAGCGCCAAAACAACTACGGTCGAGGAGTGACAAAATCTCACCATGTACTCGAAAACTTCATCCTTACGCCACATGTAAGCCACACCTAAAAGATCACCATTCCAACACGCGTGATTACATAACCTATATAACTGAATTATGGTATCGGTCTGCCACGGAGATATTTTTCAGTTGAACATTAACTCTGTTTTTTCAATCGTTCCTTTTGTTCCTTTACTCTTTCCTTTTTTTTTTTTTGTTTTTTCATTTATTTATTCGTTCATTCCAGTGCTAATCACAACCCACATACTGGCCAAATAAAGGACTGATTTGCTTCAGGTATCCCTCACCTCCTTTTTGTTCTAGTGAGCTTGTTGTCGAATTTTTGGCATCGACCAACTACTTCGTGATACCCTAAAGAAAAACCTTAAACTAAAAAATAATAAATAAAAATAACGTACAATTATAGGATGCAAATTTTATATCATCCATCAACCAGCTAAAAAAAACACACAAAATAAATTGCACACCCGCAAAATCGGATTCAAACGACTACAACATTTGGGAAAAACCCAAAGTAAAATTGAACACCCCCAAAATTGGATCTAAACGGCTAAAAGCTCTTCTTTTTCCCAAGTCAGTGTGAAAAATCATATTCTGAATCCTAATTAGTTGACAAATCGAGAGATTCAAAATACATCAGCAAAACGGTTTTTTACACAGCTAAAGAAAAAATCGTTCTGGGATCCTCCCACGTGACCAGAATTCAATATTTAAGGAGGTCCCCTGACAGGTCACAGTAGTCAGTCAAGAGGGTCAGTGAGAGACAGCAATTCGGTCGATCCGTCACTCAGGCAAGCAGTTTGAGTGACAGATCAACTGCCAGTCAATCCCGAAAGGCGCAGTGTCAGATACACAGTCAGATAGGCGCCTACAACAAAGAGACCAGTGCCGACCAACTAATCCTTCGCCCACTCAACCGTTACGAACTGAAAGAGAGGAAACAACTGCAACGGTCATAAAATTTCTCACATCTCTCAACAACCAGAATGGAGAAGTAACACAGACTTACTAAGTTAAGTAGACTGATTTACCATTTTACACAAGCACTACCAATTACTATTATCTCTGTTTGACTCTCTCTCCCCCCTCATGAATACTTATTCACACTCCCTTTCAACACAATTTGATACACATTCTTTTTCCACCTATTTAACGGCCGATACATAAAAAGGAATGAAAAATTGTGCTACTACTCTGTGTAATTACAGACTCAAAATCAACACTTTCATACTCAATCAACTGTCACTCAAATTCAACAGACACTTATATTCAAACAAACGCTCACGCTAACATAAAAGACACTTTTTTATCATACAAAAGATACTCAGAATTGTACAAATTGTTCATATTGTATATATTATCAAATACAAAATTTTAATATTTTTATTCTTATGCGTTGTCTTTTTTCGAAATTTGTGTTGTATTTTTGTGGACCGGATAATCCGCATTAAATCTCTCTTTTTAATCTGAGTTGTTCTGGAACACCACACAATGCAATGGAAGAGAAAAGTAAAAAAAAAAAAGCCCTTCAATTTTTCTGTTATTATTACTTTCGTTTTTTCTGTTCATTTTTCTTCTTTCCTTTTTTCTGTTCTTTTTTCTTCTTTCCTTTTTTAGCACAATGTCAGAGAGTTCTGTAATGTCTGAAAAGTTCGTTTTTTTTTCTTTTTGAAAAACAGGCACAACTAGAAAGTTTTTACAATGTTAAAAAGTTCGTTATTTTTGTTATTTTTCTGTTATTTTTCTGTTCTTTCTTTTCAAAGATACATGCATAAAGGATTTCACCATATTAAAAAAGTACATTTTCTGTTTTTTCTCTTTTCTTCTTTTCAAAGATACATACATCAGAAAATTTCAATATGTTTAATAAAGCTCATTTCTCTTTCTCTTTACTCTTATTTCGGATTGCACTACACCCACAGTTACCCGATACACGACCATACATCACAGACGTTAACCACATCTTCAATTTAAAATTGACATCGGGCAAATGACCTCGCATACCCATGTGCCCTCTTGCTCGAGTTTCCATTACACAAGGAATTTCCTCAATTTCAATCATATTATGATTGAACACGTAAATCTGCCATTATTTACAGTGCATATCATTTTAAGTCTGAGAAAACAACAACCAAGTGATAAACATCCAAAGAAAACTACCTAAATGTTTGCTTGTATTTGATGATGCTGGCATATGTTTCGATTGGAAGATTAGTCGCAACCCTTGTAGTTCTAAGCTCCCAACTTAATTTTTTAAAAAGATGGGCTCATCTCACTTTAAATACCACATCTAAACGTTTTCGAAACGGACTGCAACTACTACCCACTAGGCCATAATGAAGTTAATCTAATTTCTTTTTTTGAGCGCTGTTCTCTTCTCCAACATTTTAATCCACAAAAAAAACTTTTCACGCATGTTTAAATTTTTTCCTTGTGGTCCTTATAATACCTTGTGGTCCTTATAATTCCTTGTGGTCCTTATAATACCTTGTAATCCTTATAATTCCTTGTGGTCCTTATAATACCCAAATTAACCTCACAGAACTATTATAACTTCTTTTTTTAAACTTTAATTATTTTGTATGAAGTCACCACTCTTCATAATGCGCCCGAAAAAACCGCACCCACATCTTCACGTGCCGACACTGCACTAAACTGCAAAAAGTATGCTGTTCCATTCTTAGTTTTTGTCTGAACTAGCAACTTTTCTTATAACAAAAACACGAGCAGAGCACACATAGGCAGACGAAAAATGTCACCGACCTTGTCTTGATATTTTCGGTGGTGGTCTAGTGTTCTTTCAAATTGCAACCAGATTCGTATTCATTCTACGTATTTTTTATAAAAAAAAACATTTATGACGTTATCCGCCCCTGGTCTTAGCCTGTATGTTGCGCCCGTTAACTGGCGGTAAGTTAGTTACACCTGAATCTTCAACTGTTCGGTTCTGTTCAGCTCTCAGGTGATCGAACATGTTGAAATCTTTTACTTTCTCTGCTATGTTATGATTTCTGGTCTCAGAGGAAGCTACGGACATGAGAAAAAAGGGTGGTCGTCTTCGTGCTGCATTCCTCGACAACTGAAAATCAAATGGCAGTTGGGTGCATGATGCAGAAACAATGGAAACAGACAAGAACAAAAAATAACAAGACGGTAGTGAAGGTCAGTCTATGTGGACTAATTGTTATATTGTATCTTTTTGGACAGCAAAAGAAAAAAGAGAGTCAAAAACAAGAATTAAAAGAAAATACAATCCAATTCTTTTCAGAGTCCACAAACTACTCGCTGCTACCATGTCTATTTGTTGTTCGAGAGAATACAGTTATTACGCCCCCCCCCCCCGGGTTCTGCTTAAAAGCGGTGTACTAGTGTGGTGGGAGAGAGAGAAGGGGAATCTTCCACTCCTTCACTTCACGCATCCCGATCGGTTCTCTCGTCTCTCTGGCGTTCTCTGTTCTCTCTGTGACATTCTGACTTGATTTTTAAATCCGTTGTTTTTTTGTTGAAAACCGTTTCAATATGGCGCGGGATGGTAAGTGATCGGAATGTTTCTTCGTCAAAAATCTAACGTCAACTTCCTTCATCTGGCTTAAATCAACAGCTTACGGTTTTCCTAAGAAGAAGACAAAAAATTATATACACAGAGAGATATTCTCCAAACATTTATTCTGGATTCTTTTGGGGATTCTCTCTTGGATCCTTTTGGAGATTCTCTCTTGGATTCTTTTGAGGCTTCTCTCTTGGATTCTTTTGGGGTTTCTCTCTTGGATTCTTTTGGGGCTTCTCTCTTGGATTCTTTTGAGGATTCTCTCTTGGATTCTTTTGGGCTTCTCTCTTGGGTGCTTTTGGGGATTCTCTCTTGGATTCTTTTTCGGGCTTCTCACTTGGATTCTTTTGGGGCTTCTCTCTTGGATTCTTTTGGGGATTCTCTCTTGGATTCTTGTTGGGCTTCTCTCTTGGATTCTTTTGAGGCTTCTCTCTTGGATTCTTTTTCGGACTTTTCTCTTGGATTCTTTTAGGGCTTCTTTCTGTGCTTTTTTTAGCTTCTTTCTTGGATTCTTTTCTTTCTATGATTCTTTTTGGAGTTCTTTCTGCGCTTCTTTTAAGAACTATTTTTAAATTCGTTTTCATGCTTCTTTATTGGCTTTGTTTATGGGTCCATTCCAAGCCCCTGTGTGTCTTTCTGGGTTTCATTCTGAGCTTCTTTCTGTTTTTTTTTTCTGGGCTTCATTTTGAGTTTCTTTCTGGGCTTCATTCTGTACTTCTATCTGGGCTTCTTTCTAGGCTTCATTCTGAGCTTCCTCTTGGTGTTTTTTTCTGGGCATCATTTTGGGTTCTTTCAGGGCTTATTTTTAGGGGTTTTTTATATGCTTCTTTCCGAGTTTTCTTTCTAGCCTTATTCACCTACTGCACACGACAAGAGAGGTTAATATATGCACCCCTACGAGACAAAAGCAGTTGCAATCTGATGTTAACCTTATTCTGAATCTGTAGTTGAGGGTGAAAATGTTATCATCCTCTGGGAATTTTATATCAACACAGATCTGATAATACATGCAAGTTGCCCAAACATTATTATCAAAAACAGAAATAAAAGTTTCACCCCCTAATTAACATGAGAGTACCAAGTGACAAAAACCAACCCTGGTAAGGTTTTGGAAAACTTATGCAAACACAAAGACCTGGAGATAGAAATAAGACGAAAGTGTGACACTTCAAAAGTAAAACTGTTCATATGGTTGGAGCTTTGGGTGCGATAAAGAAAGGAACTCAAGAACAAGTCCACGAAATTCATGCTGCATCATCTCCTGATATTCTGCAAAGGGCTTTGTTCATGTAAGTTTTTTTGTTAATAGCTGTCTTTTGTTTAATTAAGGGGAAACAACAAAACATGACTTTCTTCGCTTGCCTCAGGTCATTAGTTAAAGTTCATTGGTTATCACCCGGCATGTAATTATGAAAGAAATGCAAATTAAAAAGGAAATTTAATAATAATAATAATAATATGATGATGATGATGGCGGCGGCGGCGACGGTGGTGGTGGTGGTTTTGATCAAGTTTATTGGAATAAACGTCCCGTTGATTTGGCCTGAAAAATAAATCTCTGTTTGACGTCGGTGATGGATTGATTGCAATTCCTCAGATTGAATAACAACTGCAAAAAAACCGGTAGACAGAATTTATAATTATGCAGATTATTTGACTCTTTGTTACACCCCAACACACACACAAACGCACGCACATTTATTCACACACACACACACACACACACACACACACACACACACACACACACACACACACACACAGCCCCTACCACCCATTTCCCTTTACAAACCTTCAGGCAAACGTTTCTGGCTGAGCCACTACTTACAAAAAACTAAATTGTTTGTTTTGTGTGCATTCAAACCACTATACACACCAGGTTTACAGACTGAAGGGCAATAGGTAGTCATTACAAATTTTCACTACCAAATTGACATTCATGAAGAAACACCTGACCTGATATCTCGATTTCTGTCACTTTCCCATCACCGTGACGTGTATTTCCTCAATCTTTTCTGTAAATATATTCATGAGAATTGCGCTGACGATCTCTGCTTCTTGGTACCCCGAATTTAAGCGTGCTTCTAGTTTGGCTGTTAGGTTTCATAGTTTTACCTTTGAAATAGCTACATCCAACCGTAAGTTCTATTCTAATAGTTTCTTTTCCCGCATTTCTTTCCTGTGGAACTATCTTTGGTTTATTACTTACCTGCAAGTAGTAGCGATTTATTAGCGAAGCATAGATGCAGCACAAGACCGAAACTGAGGAGCACCTAGTGGGGACCAAACTCACTACTATGTTGTAAGTGATATGGCAATACAAGCTTGCCAACCGATACAACGCCCTCGAAGTGTTCCTTCCCTGCAACATATAATCTTAAAAATTTTAAATCTTCTGTGCTCCTGAATTCTGTACATACTTTTCCTTCACTAAAGTTTTCTCGGTCTCTTTCCGGTCCTGGGTAGGACAATAAACTACATCTGGCAGCAATGCCTCTGGTTGAGAGAATGGAGGTTTTGAGGAGCATAGAACCACCTCTTAACTTCCAGTCCTGGGTATGACAATAAACTACATCTGGCAGCAATCTTTGTGATCGGGAGATTGGAGGTTTTGAGGAGCGTAGAACCACATCTTAACTTCTAGTCCTGGGTATGACAATAAACTACATCCGGCAGCAATACCTCTGATTGAAAGATTGGAGGTTTTAAGGAGTGTAGAACCATATCTTAATTTCTAGTCCTGGGTATGACAATAAACTACATCCGGCAGCAATACCTCTGATTGAAAGATTGGAGGTTTTAAGGAGTGTATAACCATATCTTAATTTCTAGTCTTGGGTATGACGATAAACTACATCCGGCAGCATTGCTTCTGGTTGGGAGATTGGAGGTTTTGAGGAGCGTAGAATCACCTCTTAATTTCTAGTCCTGGGTATGACGATAAACTACATCTGGCTGCAATCTCTGTGATCGGGAGATTGGAGGTTATGTGGAGCGTAGATTCACCTCTTAATTTCTAGTCTTGGTTATGATGATAAACTACATCCGGCAGCAATGCCTCTAGTTGGGAGATTGGAAGTTTTGAGGAGTGTAGAACCACCACTTAATTGCTCTTTTTCTCGTTGATATGTTGTGGTAGCACCTGTTAGGGTTTTAGCTATGGGTAAATAATTAACTCCCAAACAAAAACAAAACGAGATGAAAACATATAAATACTTTTTACAGTAAAAATGCCATCAATACATTTTATATAAATTTGTCAACAATATCTTTTTTATGTGCCGTGTCTTTTGTACCGAGAAGAAAAATGAAATCAGTGAGCAGTGTTCCAATCCCCGCCTCTTGTTTCGTTTACAATTTATAAATGCTTTTCGGGAGGGCCAATTTTTCTCTATGCTGTTAAATAGCAGGGTAGAAGTGGCACTCTAGCCTTGGCTAGCAGCAATTCTCAACACAAAACACAGTCTGCAACTATTATGAGCAAGAGAGAGAGAGAGAAAGCGTATAATTTGACGTGATTATTTTAACAAGACCATCTCTATCAAACCCTCAGTCACAATTTCTTGCGACTTCATGCTAGCTTAATAGTCTACAAAAATTTTCGGTCTACACAATTTCACTCACAAAGCTTTGGTTAACCCCTGTTATGTTTTTCAGGCAGTTTATTACCACCGCGACTTCCCAGTCAGTCAGTTAAGTGCCATACGTGATACTAGTTTGGTCGATCATGTTTCCAATGAGACAAGACTGACTTAGCAGAAGACTTTGCCATTATTTTATGCGGTAAAGTGGAAGTCAACCAAGTCTACAGAATCCAATCTGTCCTGTTATTTAACCCATAACTGAAAGGAGGAGAAGAATTAATACCTTTTCCTAAGGTATTTTCGCGTAAGTGAATACAACGAATTCGACTGGAATTCGAACTTGGCTTCTTTGAGCCGAAATGCACCACAACGCATATTTTCATAACCAGTAAGTGAAAATTCTAGCCACGCGTCAATATTGCACATATTGCATCAATTATTGGAACTAACATACTTATCTTTGCTGTTTTAGCTGATATGTTCTTCAGCCTTCCTCATATGTAGGTCGTATCTAATATTCTTTAAGTGTAGCTTAGTTTGCCAACTCTGACAAGTTATAATAAAGGATATAAAAGAAGAATTTATAATTGAAAAAATTTATTTTAATTTCTGTAAATGCATAATATAACAGAGTTTCTATTTTTTATCTTTCATATTCAACAAAGAACAAGGAAAGAAAGGGTTAAACAAAAAAATTCACTTCTGTTAAAAGACGTTTGGCAACCCTGCATGCAGCGTAGTAATTGTTTAACGTTCTTAATATAAACAGTGATTTTACTCAAATCCCAACATGTATACGAATGAAAAAGTAATCCACTTTATCATTAAGTTTTAAATAACAACTGAAAAGTATTTTCTCTGAAATAAATTTTACCGAGAAAAGAGATTTTAGAAAACACACTAAGAGGCCCATCCCTTGTTCCCTGTTTAGGATGTGGTTTCCGGCTTTCTCTTTTCCATTCTTTTTACCCTTACGTAGCCCCCTGCGCATCAGTGGCGTTATCGCCTTGCTTGGGGTGATATGATAAAAAAAAATGAATAGACCATTATAAAGTTAGCAGACGACAGTTTAAGAAATGGAAACACGTAAACCTTCACAATTGAAGCGGGAATAATACGTAACAAAATAAAGACTTTTTTTTTCTGTAAGCTCTTTTTTAGAGATAGACTTGATCAACTGAGGAAAATACAGCTATATATTATATTTTGTGTCATAGCAAGCAAAACATAAACAAAACAGATTTTTTCTTCAAGAAAAAAATATTCGTTTTGATTTTGTTAGTGAAAAGTAAAATATGTAGGTAGGAAGGATTTACTTACCATTTTGAAGCCTGGTTGAAAACTCCCTGCTTTAAATACTGGTTTACTTTGTTTGTGATACGGCAGCTTTTCTTGCTTTCCGTCAAGCCAGTGCAAGTTGGAACAGGTCGAGATCGGAAAATGTCGCTTGTACTGCCATGACATTTCTAACGGTTATTAGAAGGTTTGTATATCTGTCAAAAGCCGTCGGGATTACCAATACTTGTTTTTGTCTTTATGTGCGTGTGTGTGTCTTTGTGTGAGTGATTTTTAATACGACTTATGAGATCCGAATAGACCCTTTTCGCATATCAACCAAGATTAGTTACTCAGTAACGAAATCAATTTGAAATTCAGCGTGAACCACATTTGACACTTAAGACGTGCCGGTTGCAAACAGTCTCAAGAGACGATTTAGGGTAGAACAGTTGGGTGGTGGGGGCGATAGTTTTTAGTTTCTTGTTTCTTCCAAACTCTTTCGAGATCGTTGTATCTACAACTCCGCTGTGCCATAGTCTTTTCAATGTATTGTAAGCGATTCGCCCTGACTACATACTGGTTTAAAAGCTAGATTCCAGTTGAATCTATTGCATTCACTTATGCGCAAATACCCTTGGGAAAGGTATTAATCCGTCTCTTCCTTCCAGTTATGGGTTAAATATCAGGACAGATTGGGTTCTATAGCCTTGGTCGGCAACCAGTCTACCGCAGAAAGCAATGGTAACCTACTGCGGGATAATCTTCTGCCCAGTCAGTCATGTCTCTTTCAAGACATGATCGGCCAAGCGTGTATCACGTATGGCACTTAACTGACTGACTCCTTCTCCTAGACTGGTTGCAAAACATGTCTAGAGACCACTGTTCGGTTTTGCAATTTAACACATTATTTGGCAACCAGCCAAGGAGAAGAAATACACTAGCTTTAAAACCATTATGTAGCCAGGGTGAATCGCTTAGAATACAGTGAAAAGGCTATGACTAAGCGGGGTCGTAGATACAACGATCTCGAATGATAGACTACATCGGGCATCAAGGCGTCTAATGGGTAGATTGTATGTTTTGAAAAGCATAGAACCACTTAATCTTAATTTCTAGTACTGGGTATGACGATAGACTACATCGGACAGCAGAACCTTTGATCGGGAGATTTTAGGTTTTGAGGAGTGTAGAACCACCTCTTAATTTCTAGTCCCGGGTATGATTATAGACTACATCGGGCAGCAAGGCGTTTGATCTGTAGATTGTTGGTTTTGAGGAGCGTAGAGATTGGCAAAAGAAAATTAATGCACATATTTCCCAAGAGCATTTGAGCAAAAGTAGTAGTAGTAACTGGTGTATCAAGTGACAACAAGTCACCACAATCTCCAACTTGCATTCTCAGGATTCTTGCCAGCACAACCCTTTAGTATTTTATATAGCCTGATTATTTTGTCAGATTTCAAATTTCTTTAATTGCGATTCTGACATTGACCAGCCCTTTGACATCCATGCCAAAGATAGCGATCTTCTTCTTCTTCTATGTGCCCTGTCCCTTCAGGACGTAGGCGATCATGGCTCTCCACGTCTCCCTATCCCTTGTGGCTCTTAGTATGTTTGCTCCTGTTGCTCCTGGCAACCCCCGTTCCGTCATCCACCTGATCAGTCCCTGCAAATATGTTATCCGCTGCCTTCCTCTGTCTCTCCTTCCTTCTATCTGTCCAGTCAGTATCAGGTTCTCCAGGCTCTCCTTCCTCATTGCATGTCCCAGGAACTTCAGTTGTCTCTTCCTGATGCTCAGCATCAATTTCCTTTTTGTTGCCATTCTTTCTAACACCTCGTCGTTGCTTGTATGCTCAGTCCACGATATCCGTAGCATCCTTCTGTAGAACCACATTTCGGCCGCTTCCAGTTTTGTCCTCATTTTCGATGATATTGTCCAGCATTCACAGCCGTATTGAAGAACTGACATCACGTAGCAGTCTAGCACTCTTTTCTTTGTTTCTATTGAGATTTTCCTGTGTGTTAGTATTTTGCTCATCTTCTGGAACGCGTCCTTTGCCATGCCAATTCGCCTTCGGATCTCCGTGTCGCACTTTCCATACCTAGGAAGTGTTCTAACAAGATAGCGATATCTCACTTATAATCTTAACTAAAGTCATCCAAGTAAATCAACATCTATAGTATTTCCTTGGTCTCAGGATTCTTGCCAGACCAAACTTATAGTAGCCTGACCATTTAGTCAGATTTCGAATTTCTTTATTTGCGATTCTGGCATTGACCTGGCATTGATTTGACCTTTGACATCCATTCCTAAAATGCAATATCTAACATATAATATTAACGAAACTTGATTATAAACAACCGACAATTTGAAATGATCTGTTTGAACATTATTTTTAATCGATACTCATATTTAAGTATATATTCTGTTTTTAATTAGACAGTATTATATATTTATATATCTACTGGCCTGATTATTTACGATAAATTTTTATTACGAAAATGTGTGTCATTCGGCAGGATTCGAACCTGCGACCCCTATCCACATGGGAAAAGCTACCATTTGATCTGGTAACGTCTTAGACCTCTCGACCACGAATGACCTCCAAGCTAAACGAGGTTTTAATCAAGCCTATATAACACAATTTTCGATTCATCGCAACAACCATATCTACTCTGAAATGTATCGTAATGTCAACAAATGTAAACATGTTCCGGAAATTAACGAAGATTAACGAAACTTGGTTTATAAACAACCGACAATTTGAAATGATTTGTTTGAATCATTTCAAATTTCAGGTTAGAATCCTGCCGAATGACACACATTTTCGTAATAAAATTTCATCGTAAATAATCAGACCAGTAGATATAAATATATAATACTGTTTAATTAAAAACAGAATATCTACTTAAATATGAGTATCGATCAAAAATATTGTTCAAACAAACCATTTCATATAATATTAACTGCAGTCAACCCGGTAAATCAACATCTATAGTATCTGGTTATTTTTTTTCTTGGCCTCAAGTGGTAAGAAATCACCACAATCTCCAACTCAATTTCTCAAGATTCTTGCTAATCCAACACCTATAGTAGAATCTGGTGATTTTTTCCTTGGTAACAAGTGACAACAAGTCACTACAATCGCTAACTCGCTTTCTCAGGATTCTTGCCAACCCAACCCTGTAGTATTAACTAGTGTTTTTTTTCTGGATATTAAGTGACAACAAGTCACCACAACCTCCAACTCGAATTCAAGCCAGCCTAACTCTGTAGTAGTCTATATAGCGTAACCGTTTTTCAGATTTCGAATTTCCCTATTTGCAATTCTTTTCGTCCTCGGGTTACTGTGAGTATACGACCGGGTCCCCTGAGTAGCTTCGGACATGATGCCTGTGTGAAATCACGTTAGAGAATTGTAAAAAAAAAAAATGCAATAGATTTAATTTAAAAAACTCAAAATCAAGTCATTTTTGTGCACAAAATGTTCCAATTTGAATTTCCATGTTCGCTTATATTAGCCAATCAGCGACGTTATCTGTAAGCTGGCTGAGACCTTTTATAATTTCCGGCAGCTATGTTTATCATCTGCTACGAAATTTGTAGGATCACTTCAAAAAACCATCAACAATATTTCTTTCCTTAAAAAATATATTTTAAAATTGAAAAAATATTCGTTTACCAATAAAATCTGGGTTTAGTAAAATCTAACCTTTAGATTACTGGAGCCTAATTATTTATTATAAATATTCATGATGATAAGCTAATTATTAATTTTTCAGTTTTTCGGTAAATTAAATATTCGACCAGGTTTGGTTGTTCGTTGTTGTGGACAAGCTGTGTTCTCAAAAACCTTTCGTATAATTTAATCTCGGTACCTCCAAAAATCGCAGAAAAAAAAAACAGAATAGTATGAAGGAAAAAGGTTCCAAACTAAACAAAAAAAAAGTTTTATCGGCAAAATGTTTATATTATCATTAAGAGGTATAATTAAAGTATTTTTTAATTATTTTTCTAAATTTTTTAACTATCTCTAACACGTTCGAAATTTTGGTAGAAAATCTTTTTTTTCTTTCGTCAGTGCGAGACCTAAATTGACTCACAGTTTATTCCGTCAAAAACTGCGTAATATTACGCAATGTATTTTTTTGACCGTGAATGTTATATTAATTTGGAAATTATTGCAAAAATCAAATAATGGTCGAATTTTTATGAAAATTTCAGGACTGAAATCAATTTTGAAATAGTTATTTTTAGAAAATATTGGTAAAAATATTTTTAGATAGGTTACCACCACCAATTAATTTCCAGAAATGTCTAAAAATTTCCAGAAATGTCTTAAAATTCGACTTTGCTCCCCAATGAACCTAATATAATTAAATTCAGGAGTCATTGGGGAATGCTAATCAACTGTCTTTTTTTTTCTTCAATATTAGCCTTCTTTCTTAAAAGTAGGTCAGAATTGCGAAAAATGCAATAACTATGCCAATTTTTATTTGGATAAACTGTCAATTGCTTTTATGAACAATATAAATTAACCATATCATAGTCTGAAAAGAAAAAAAAATTCAATGAATAATGAATTTTAAAAGAATTATTTTAATTTTTTTTATAATATATAAGGCCTCAAAAATATTTTAAATTTTTTTCCTCTATTGCTCCGGCTAGGGTATGAAATTGAAGCATGAAGACTAATCGAAAACTGAAAAGCTTAATAGAAATGATTTAGCCAATGGATTTTTAAAATAATTAAAACATTTTAATTGTGTGCATTTTGATTACCCGTAAACTTATTTGTACGGGTGGCCGTACGTAATATTTATAATTAAAAGGTCACGGGATTCAAGAGCTGTCCTCCCTTACATGAAAAAAATAAAATTTGTACCAAATTCGTCTTCCATACTTAGCATTTTTTGGCCGGCTACTGTAAATCATATCAATTATCGCCTCTTGATAAAGCGATAACAGATGAGATAACAAGGATACTGTAATTGAGAAACGCTTTTTGGAAACATTTCAGGCAGTAAGCAAGTAATTCTTGTTTCAGGTCAACTTAAAGTAAGTTTAAATTCGGTAATTTGAAAAAAAAATAATGTGTCAGCGAGGTGTATTGAAATTTTTGTAAAATTTTTTAAAACCGAGAATTGGCTTCTGTTTATAATCGATCAAAAATGGCGGAAAATTTGAAATTTTAAAAACTTTTTTAAAACCTAAAGATGTTTTGATTCCGATCAATATAATTTTGGTTTGAAATACACCAGGGCATTTTGCCTACTGTAATTAGGAAATTTAATCTCTTGGCTTTCAATTAAAGCTAAAATTAAAGCTTCAAGAAAAGTTTTTTTTTTAAGTTCAATTTAAATTGAGATATTGAAAATTTGTGAAGGTACCTGATTTAATGTATGATCTTTCGTATATTTTATTTAAGCAAACTTTAGTGAAAAACAGCTTAGCTTTGTTAAGTTAAGTAAATTAGAACATAGGAATCGTGTTATTGTCATCAAAGAAATTTAGCAGTAGTATTAACACAGCTTTCTTTGCCTGCTGACTACTAAAAATTATACGTATTTATAAAACAACGTAAATACGTTACACTCTCCTTATGTAGACACATTCAGTTTTTCTATCATACTAACGCAAAGCTCGCTATATATCGTCAGTCAGTCAGTTAAGTGCCATACGTGATACACGGTTGGGCGATCATGTCTCGAAAGAGACATGACTGACTGGGCAGAAGATTATCCCGCAGTAGTTAGCCATTGAGTTCTGCCGTAGACTGGTTGCCGACCAAGGCTATAGAACCCAATATGTCCTGTTATTTAACTCATAACTGGAAGGAATAGGCGGATTAATACCTTTCCCAAGGGTATTTGCGCGTAAGTGAATGCAATGAATTCAGCTGGAATTCGAACTCGGGTCCCAGATTTCTCGTTCCGAGCTGATATCCAATGCACCACAACACACATCCTCCTATATATCGTACGAGGTAAAAATGAATAAGGCCATATTGAGAAAGTGAGAAAGGCAAGAAGTATTTTGAGTGAAATAAATGATCTTTAGTCATGAATCAGTTCAACTAGTATTGTCGTCGCTGAAACTTCTTTCTTCTATCACGACAGATCTTCTCTACAGCCAGCCAGAAGTTTGTCTCAACTCCACCTGCGTATAACTCTACATCTCTTTTTACTCTAAAGCGGTTTGGTTATATAAACCTGTGACCGGAATTCCATACATTCCAGTTTAGTGTCCCTTTATTCCCGAACATTTTTATTTATTTATATATTTAATTACTTTTCCTACTACTGCTTAGAGATCAGTTACTTTGAAGCTTCCATATTTTGATTTTACTATTGGTTGTCATAGAACCAAAATAAAATGATTCCCAGTGCAGTAACTTTTGTTTCGTGAAAAATCCCGCTGCGTACAAAGGGAAAGGGAAAAAAAGTGTAAATTAAAAAAAAATCTCTTTATTAATAACAGGAAGGAACTATGTGCTGGCTGCAAAACTAGTCCGTTTGCAAAGGCTATAGTTTATAGCCTTGGTACCACAAAAAAGAAAAATTAAAAGTCCTTTGCAAATACTTTCCTAGTCCTGAAGCCGCTGGTCTTTCTTCTTCTTTTTTCTTCCTTTGCGAAGAGAGAGAACTTAGGGGAGAGTTGCTTCTCTTTAGCCGCTGAATTAGCGAGTCTCTTTTCCTCTTTTTTCTTTTCTTTCTTTCAATGTCCGATAGTCAAAGTTTCCTTTTTTTTTTCTTTACAACACTCATGGGTTATTAGCCGACCATGGAAAACTTGCTTTTCTTTAATAGAAATAAAACTTTCATTCTTCTTCTGGAAGAAGTTGTGCCCAACATTATTTACTTCAATCCTCGTGGGTTAATGGCCGGCAGGGGAAACTTAGTTCGTCTTTAGTAGAAATAAAACTTTCCTTCTTCCTCTGAAAGAAGTTGTATCCAGTATTGGATAAACCTCGTGGGTTAATGGCAGTCAGAGGAAATCTTTTTCTTCTTTGGTAGAAGTAGAACTTTCCTTCTTTTTCTGGAAGTTGTGTCCAATATTATTTTCTTCAATTCTCCTGGGTTAATGGCCGACAGGGGAAACTTGGTTCTTCTTTAGTAAAAATAAAACTTTCCTTTTCCTCTGGAAGAAGTTGTATCCAGTAATTTTTTTTTCTTTTTTTTTTTAACCCTCGTGGGTTAATGGCAGTCAGAGGAAACTTTTTTCTTCTTTGGTAGAAATAAAACTTTCCTTCTTCCTCTGGGCGAAGTTGTGTCCACTATTACTTCTCCTCTGTTCGTCCGAAGGGATCTCTATTTTTTTACTTCTTTAGCTAGCTTCTCAAGCCCGGAAGCAAATTCCGACTTCTTTTTACGTTTTTGGTCTTTGGAGCTAAAATTTTCTGGACTGTTCAGGTCGACGAAAATAAAGAAAAAACTGATGGTTCCCGCTCCTTCAAATTCTGTCAAAGGGAGCCAACCAATCAGAAGCGAGATATGCGACACGTGGCACAGCATAGACATTTCAACTTCCCAACAGCCTCAGCGAGAAAAAGAGAGAAAGAAAAAAACGAAGAAACGAAAGGACGAAAGGACGAATAAAATTTCCACACCAGTTCACTTTACTAAGTGACTGTCCTAACCAATCGAGCGAGGAACCTGTTATGTCGCCAAGTATAAATGAATAACTCAACAACAGAATCAGAATATAAGTTGTATTCCGCGGAAAGACGGTTAGTATGTACAGAAGTGATTAGTAATATTTACAATAGAAAGATACAAGAGTCCAATCCGTCGTAAGACGTGTATATACGTGATTACTTCCGGTACGCCACCGGAAGTGTGACTAACTCTTCACTGACTCGCACTGACTCTTCAGTAGCTCATTAGAGACTCTCAAGTGACTCTCTGCGACTCCCCTGTAGAGAATCTACCATTGCTATATATAGCAATGGGAACAGTCCATTTGTAGTCAAATAGGAGCGGCGCCCTAACAGAACCATTGTGCCAAAATATTTCTCGGTGCGCAGATTACGATAAACACCACAATCGCCACAGTCTAGTCTAGTTGTCGACCAAAGTCTTACCTTTTTTTCAATGTTCCTTCATTATTATGACTTTTGTATTTTGTTGTTTTATTTTTTATTTTATTTTTTAAATCGTCTCACCCCAAGCAAAGCATTCTACTGCAACTGTTGCGCTGGGGGGTGACATAGGGGGAAGTGATGAGAAAGTGGGGTTAGTTATGGGAAATGTCAGAAGAAGGGTAATAAACGGATGAGAATACCGAGAATAAGGGTGGAGTAGAGGGAAAAAAGAGCTTGAGGGAATGGATGCGAGTTAGTGAGATAGGAGATGTCTATTGATCTTACATTTAAATTCCTGGAGATTGTAGCTGTCAGGGAAGCAAGCATATGGAAGGAAATTCCACAGGCAGGAGGTGGGATAAAAGAAGCTGTTAGAGTAGAAATTGCGGTTACATTTTATCGGTTTCACTGTAAAAGGGTGGGACCTAGTTGCCAATCTAGTAGCTCGTGTAAATTTATTTTATCCTTATACATTTGTGTTTTTGATGTCTTATGTTGATACATCTGCCTACGTCTGGTACTCTCAGTACTTCCCATCCTAATCAGTAGACTGACTCTTTAGTTGATACTAAGAAAATAAAATCACTTAATGTCCGGAAGTTTTTATCTCAGAAAAGTTTATTTGTGATAATTTCAATATGTAGTGGGTTCACTGTCAAAAATACCGAATAAAGATTTCTACACACTTGACTAAGTTCTTTTACGTTCTGTGTCGAGAAGTAGAAATTCTCACTTTTATTCATTCTTCAAAATATTCTGACAGTTATGAGTCAGCTGCATTGTGACTTTTTGACGATAAGAAATCTGGGGGTCAAGAGAAGCAAATTATTTCAGATATTTCAAAAATAGGGAATTTTTTCTTATATTTATTACAGACGTTCCATATATACGTTTAACTGGATGTGATAATATATAGTCATTTTCTTTTGTTTTTATTTTTCTTTGTGAATGTGTATCAATATTTTCTATTTTTTTTATTTTATTTCTAGCCATATATTTTATAATGGATGTTGGTTGTGGTGAAGTGGATATCGGCTCGGAACGAGAAATCGAGGAGCCAAGTTCGAATTCCATTAGAATTCATTGCATTCACTTATACGCTAATACCCTTGGGAAAGGCATTAATCCGTCTTTTCCCTCCAGTTATGGGTTAAATAACAGGACAGATTGGGTTCTGTAGCCTTGGATGGCAACCAGTCTACCGCAGAAAGTAATGGCAACCCACTGCGGGATAATTATCTGCCCAGTCAGTCATGTCTCTTTCGAGACATGATCGCTCAAGTGTGTATCACGTATGGCACTTAACTGACTAACTCGGAGAGGCGAGTTAGAATTCCAGTCGAATTCGTTACATTCACTTAGGAAAAGTATTAATCTGTTTCTTCTTCCTCCAGTTATAGGTTAAATAACAGGACAGATTGAGTTCTATAGCCTTGATTGGCAACCAGTCTATTGCAGAAAGTAATGTCAACCTACTGTGGGAAAATCTTCCTCCCAGTCAGTCAGTTAAAGACATGATTGCCTAAGCGTATGGCACTCATCTGACTGACTGTCTTGGTGTGAACTCAAAACATCAACCTAGATGTTTGACCTAGAAAGTGACCACAAACTCACCCAGGGCAGAAACGGGTCCCAAAGGATATCGGTAGATGTACCAATATAAACAGTTCTTTTTTCAACATTGGATTGTTCATATCAGTGTTAATATTTCCCGTTGAGTAACTGAATTTAAATTTTTAATTTCCCTTAAGGAAATAAAACTTTAACTTCCGATTTACATTCGAATTTTTTAATTTGCCTTCAGGTAATACACCTTTAACTTCCGATTTGATTGGGAATTTTTAAGCAACCTTTGAGTAATAACTACAACCTCCCTTTTTAATTTGTGTTATAATTTCCCTTTCAGCAATAAATCTTTAAGTTCCTCTTTGAAATTTAATAAATCTTTAATCTCCTTCTTTAATTTTATGTTCCCTGTCAGTAATAAATAATTTACTTCGCCTTTGAGTTTCAATTTTTAATTCACCTCTGAGTAATAAATCTTCGATTTTACCTCTCTTAACTACTATGATATCGTCTTTCATTGAAAAAGAAAGAAACGTTTTAGGATTTGTTTTTTTTTTTTTTTGTGTGTGTGTGTGTGTGTGTGTGTGTGTGTGTGTGTGTGTGTGTGTGTGTGTGTGTGTGTGCAAAGACACAGCGAGTACCTATTTTTTAAGACTGACAAAAATGTTTAAATTACAAAGAATTCTTTATGCTAATCTCTGGTTTTACAGACTTTGATCATCATCAACTGAAATGTTTGATAAAAAATGCTCTACTTTTAAAGTATTGTATTAATATTGTAGAAGTAGGGAGATGGTTAATGTTTATTAAATCGGCCTTGTGTCAAACATAATCAAACTTCCTACAACTTAAAGTTTTATCCAGAATTATCAGAAGGTTATCAGCAGGTGGATTTGTGGAAGAATAAAGTCTACCTTTCGCATATTTTTTAAAGAATTTATTAATAGAAACGAATAACATGAATTAGTAGCAGTTAATGTTCAATGAGAAACTGTATTAAGAATTTTAGGGCATCAAGAGTTCGTCGTAGTAACTTTCAAGAATGAGTTTATGTGTACGTATGCAGGAACGTATGTGTGTATGTATGTATGAGCGTTTATTGTTGGGTAGGATTGTCTTTGAAGTTATCGCTTAGGGTGAATGGTTAAAAAGAAAGAGGTGAGAGGTGAGAAGTGAGAGAGAAAGATAGAAACAATTACAGGAATAGGACGTGTTAATTACGCTCGTCTCCTGTCTTTCTGACAACGGTCGACTTTGCTCCGTCTTTTGGGGGGGGGGGGGGGCTCTATAAGGTCATTTGGGAATTCACTCCCGGATGTGATTCTGGACTTTCTATTTTTTATTTAGATGTTTCCTAGTTTTTCTATTGACCGAAAAACATTTCGCTTCGAGGTGTGAAATTTCACGAGTTTTGTGTGTGCTAAGCAAAGGTTTTGTAAATTCGCGAAAATTCGTTTATTTCTAACAAAATCAATGAGTCAGTGCTTAGCATTTGAATTTTAAATGTAGATCTCGTTTTGTTCATTACAATATATGCATCATTTAATTTCAAATTCATTAAGTAAATTGAAATGAATCTCGTCGTTTGAACTGATTAAATTGTTCGAATGTCAAAAGACTTTTTATTTTGTTATAATTTTTACTCTTTGCCATTTGTCAGTAACTTTGAATTCAGATCGTTTGCACCATTCCCAGTGAGTTACCGTTCCTACTCAATCATGTGTATTTTCGTATTCTTAATCTTGTGTTTACGCTCGACATATCAGCAAAAATAATCTTTGTAAAATAGAAATTCCACAAGGCAAGGTTAATTCCTGGAAATAAAAAAAAAATGGCGTCGTCGTTCAGTTACAGCGGCAACGTTATGGTATATGCCAAATTTTGGTTTTTCTTCCAGTTGAAGAGGATCTGCACACACTGCCTTGAAAGAGAACCGGTGAAGTGCTGTTTTTATTATTATTTTAAGATATTCTTTCTTTCAGTATTAGATGTTTGGGATGGGTAGATGATTATAGCCATATTTCAGTTCCAACCCGCAACTTAGAGGCACAACACGTTCTTTCGACCAAGAGCTGTTCCAAGAAGTGCTACCACATGCGTACTTCCGATAATTTTAAGTATGCCAAAGACTTCTTGTGATGCAGAGATTCCTGGAAATAGTCACGAATGTGCCAACCACAAAAATGGACAACGTGAGCTGTGGTTTGGTACATTGTTCCGATTTTCCCTGTATATACCTCATAAATAACAAAATATTCCGTTTCGATTAGGCATAAAGACAACAGACGCTACTTGTCTTCAGTGAAAAAAAGAAAGAAGTGTTTAACGTATTCTACAAACACCTTATAAAACATGGACCATCCTGTTTGATCTCGTGAGAATAAAAAGATGTATCAAAGATGCAATTTGTTTTCTGTGAAAAATGAAGTAAAAAAGAAGGTAGAAATGTTTAACATTTGTTTAAATGAAATGGAAAAGATGTCAATTTCAATTTTTTTCATTTCTACCCACTTCTTAAAATATTGACCAGCATTCCTATTTATGATTGTTATGAAATTCAAAAATACTACATTGAAACCATTGCCATGACATGAAGTGAAAACACTATTTCGAATCCATTGCCATGACATGAAGTGGAAAGACTATATTGAATCCATTGGCATGACATGAAGTGAAAATACTGTTACGAATCCATTGCCATGACATGAAGTGGAAAATCTATATTGAATGCTTTGCCATGATATGAAGAAGAAAGACTATATTGAATCTATTGCCATGACATGAAGTGAAAACACTATTTTGAATCTATTGCCATGACATGAAGTGGAAAGTCTATATTGAATCCGTTGCCATGACATGAAGTAGAAAGACTATATTGAAACCACTGCCATGACATCAAGTGGAAAATCTATATTGAATGCTTTGCCATGACATGAAGTAGAAAAACAATTTTGAATCCTTTGCCATGACATGAAGTGAAAACACTATTTCGAATCCATTGCCATAACATGAAGTGGAAAGTCTATATTGAATCCAATGCCATCCCATGAAGTAGAAAGACTATATTGAATCCATTGCCATGACATGAAGTGAAAAAACTATTTCGAATCCATTGCCATGACACGAAGTGTAAAGACTATTTTGAATCCATTTGTATGACACGAAGTGGAAAGACTATTTTGAATCCATTGGTATGACATGAAGTGGAAAGACTATTTTGAATCCATTGGTATGACATGAAGTGGAAAGTCTATATTGAATCCATTGCCATGACATGAAATGGAAAGTCTATGTTTAATCCATTGCCATGACATGAAGTGGAAAGTCTATATTGAATCCATTGCCATGACATGAAGTGGAAAGTCTATATTGAATCCACTTGGTATGACATGAAGTGGAAAGACTATGTTTAATCCATTGTTATGACATGAAGTGGAAAGACTATTTTGAATCCATTGGTATGACATGAAGTGGAAAGTCTATATTGAATCCATTGCCATGACATGAAATGGAAAGTCTATGTTTAATCCATTGTTATGACATAAAGTGGCATGACTAAATTGAATCCATTGCTAAGTCAACTGTTAAGAAATTTGGTTCACTGTGTCGTGCGAGAATTTTTTTCCATATCTATGTCTATCATTCACTCTTTCTTAGAATATTGCTGCCAGAGAAGGATCAGCAATATTATTTATGGCGACTTGATTTTAGTCATTTTTCCACCGCCGCGGGGTTGCCTCTCTGTTCGGATTAGCTCTTCGCTATGGTACCTAGATCTTTTTTAAAAAATTTAGTCGGCGTATTAAACTGGCATCGGGACCTCAACTTACAGTTGAAGTGTATAGACGTAACCGTAAGTTCTATGCTAACAGTTTCTTTTTTTCTTTTCTTTTTTTCCACACTTCTCACTTCTTATATCGGCTCCATACATTCCAGCCAAATTTAATCTGCAAAATTTTAAATGCAATGTCAGAGTGGCAAAAAAAGGACTACAAATAAACTGCAAGAAAACTGAATGCATGGTCATCAGCAAAAAGAGCAACCAAAAATGCCAAATACAGTTGGGGGATACTAGAATCAAGCAAGTACAAAAATTTAAATACCCAGGAAGTGTTCTAACAGGAGATGGAAAGTGCGACACAGAGATCCGAAGGCAAATTGGCATGGCGAAGGACGCGTTCCAAAAGCTGAGTAAAGTACTAAGACACAGGAAAATTTCACTAAAAACAAAGAAGAGAGTACTAGATTGCTATGTGATGTCAGTTTTTCAATACGGCAGTGAATGCTGGACAGTATCATCGAAAATGAAGGAAAAATTTGAAGCAGCGGAAATGTGGTTCTACAGAAGGATGCTGCGGATATCATGAATCGAGCATGTGAGCAACGATGAGGTTTTGGAAAGAATGGCAACGAAAAGAAAATTAATACTGGGCATCAAGAAGAAACTGGTGAAGTTCCTGGGACATACAATGAGGAAGGAGGGCTTGGAGAACTTGATACTAACAGGCCAGATAGAGGGAAAAGAGACAGAGGAAGGCAGAGGATAACATATTTGAAGGGCCTGAGCAGGTGGATGACGGAACGGGAGTTGCGTGGTGTAACAGGAGAAAGCGTTCTAAGAGCCACCAAGGATAGAGAGACGTGGAAAGCCATGATCGTCTACGTCCTGAAAGGCCAGGGCACATCGAAGAAAAAGAAGACAATTGCTATCTACTGTGCTTCTGATTTCTCTTTTCTTTTTCTGCTTACTATTAATGTTTCTGCTCTTAATTCTTCCACACCCTGTAATCCTTCGTATCTTGGTGGCTTTATTGCCTTGCAGCTGGTGAAACCGACTTAAAAAAATCAATGTCAAAAAATAAAGTTATGGTCACTGCACAGAGAGGAATCTATGCAACATGTGAGAATTTCCCGTAAACATGATTGCTTGCAATTTAGATATTTTAGGGCTGCCAAGAATTTGATTCACATATTTCTTTGGCGTATTATTATTTATATCCCAATCATTGGAGTCATAGGGTAATATACAACTCCCAACGTTTTGTTTTTATTTGATTATTAATCCAATTATTATGCTCGCCTCATAAAGAAATTATATAGTGTGGCACAAGGGAATGACAGTAGGGAACACAGGAAAATAAATCTTGTCAGTTGAAGTTTATTATCTATCGCATTAGCCAATGAATAATAGGGCGAAATTTGTATTACGGACCAAATATGATATATATATATATATATATATATATATATATATAGTTGCGTATTATATATATATACATATTATATATATATATACATATATATATATATATATATATATATATATATATATATACGTTCGTATTATATATATATATATATATATATATATATATATATATATATATATACTTGGAGTAGATAGACTAAACTAAACTATCGCCCGGTTCACACTCCACCCACGTCTATTGAACAGGTGAAGAGGCTCATCCCTTGTTTCCTGTTTAGGATGCGGTTTCCGGTTTTCTCTTTTTTCACTCTTTTCTTTTTTTTCAATTGGAGTAGATAGACTAAACTATCGCCCGGTTCACACTCTACCAACGTCTATTGAACAGGTGAAGAGGCTCATCCCTTGTTCCCTGTTTAGGATGCGGTTTCCGGTTTTCTCTTTTTCACTCTTTTCTTTTTTTTCAATTGGAGTAGATAGACTAAACTATCGCCCGGTTCACACTCTACCCACGTCTATTGAACAGGTGAAGAGGCTCATCCCTTGTTCCCTGTTTAGGATGTGGTTTCCGGCTTTCTCTTTTCCATTCTTTTTACCCTTACGTAGCCCCCTGCGCATCAGTGGCGTTATCGCTTTGCTTGGGGTGATATGATTTTAAAAAAAATATATGCCTTTTGTTTTGTTGTATTCAAGAAAATCATGGAAGCGTATCTTCGCTTAAAACGACTAAATTTTATTTTATAACTCCATTTTTTCCAACTTTTTTACATATTTCTCAAAAAATTGTTGAAATTCAGAAACATTTATATTAGTTCATAAGAATAATTTACATTTATTTTTGTTTCTTTTTTTTGTTTTGTTTTGTTTTTTTGTTTGTTTGTTTTTTTGTGGTCAGTCAGTCATTTTCGGAAATTAAATACACGCCTCTTTCTATCTATCTTTCTTTTTATCTTTCTACGCATGTCTGAGCAATTAAAAAAAATCTGGTCAGTACTTAGATGGGTGACCGATTGGGAATACCAGGTGCTGTAAGCGTATAGTGACGGATGTGCGTTGTGGTGCACTGCAGTGGATATCGGCTCGGAAAGAGAAATGAGTGATTCGAGTTCGAATTCCAGTTGGACACCCTGCATTCACTTAAGCACTGGTACCCTTGGGAAAGGTATTAATCCGTCCCTTCCCTCCAGTTATGAGTTAAATAACAAGGGTAGGACTTGGGGACCCTGCTCTTAAAAACAAAGCCCAATAAATCTTGATACTCGAAAAAGAAAAATGTTGTAAAAATAAAAAAAATAACCTTACCCAAAAATCATTGGTTATGACCTTAAAATGATCCTATAAGGATTGACAGGTCGTTAAACCTCGAAACAAACAAACAAAACTTTATACTGAAGAGGTACGGAAAATCTTAAAAAACAAATTCTCGAAAGATTGAGAATTAATTACTAAAAGGTTTTTTTTTGTGTACCTCTGGGTGATATAATAATTTTTTTTTGTGTACCTCTGGGTGATATAATCATTTTTTTTGTGTACCTCTGGGTGATATAATCATTTTTTTGTGTACCTCTGGGTGATATAATCATTTTTTTTTGTGTACCTCTGGGTGATATAATCATTTTTTTGTGTACCTCTGGGTGATATAATCATTTTTTTTGTGTACCTCTGGGTGATATAATCATTTTTTTGTGTACCTCTGGGTGATATAATCATTTTTTGTGTACCTCTGGGTGATATAATCATTTTTTTTGTGTACCTCTGGGTGATATAATCATTAACAAAACTAGATTAATTGACTTTTAGTCAAGCGTTAGATCTCACAATCTCACAATTTTCAATGTTAACGCAACAAAAGTTGAAATATTCCCTTGTTAATTATATCATTTTACTTTTGGGAATTCTATCTAAACTTATTTATAAATAGAACTTTGTGTGTGTGTGTGTGAGTCCGTTACCTATAGACTCCGAAACGGCTGAACCGATTTTCTTTAAAATTTACACAGTTGTACTCTAAGCCTCTGAGAGTGTTCTTAGCTAGGTTTTGTGTCGATGTATCCCCGATAAATATCGAAAATCGATATTCGAAAAAATCGGGTTATAGAAGGAGTGGTCCAATTTTAATCAAATTTGATACACTCATAGACAAAGACATAAGAAACGATATTCAGAAGTTTCACGGTTGTAGTTCTTACAATAGTGCATAAAACTGATTTTATATATATATATATATATATATATATATATATAAAAGGCAAGATGTTTGTGTGTGTCTCTGTTTATCTGCCTGTATGTCTGTATTTTTTTTTTTCAGCTCCTTTTATTTTAGATTTTGCTTCGGGTTTGGCTCTAAGTATGTATAATTGTAGTTCTTAGTCTCAGCCATGATACCATTTACTTGAAAATTCAGTTTACGACGAAAAAAAATTTATTTGATATCGATACCAGGAAATTAAAATTTGACTTACATCCTTTCATTTTTCTTTCAGTCTACGGTTTCGCTTTAACTGGAAACAACTATTGCCGAACGGTTACAAAAAGGTTCTATGAAATACTGAACAATTTGATATCTATATTAATTTTCTCTCTCTCTTTTTTTTCTCTCTCTCTCTCTTTTCTCTCTCTCTTCTCTCTCTCTCTCTCTTTCTTTTAATTGAGAAATTTAATAGGGATTTAGATTCACTCAGAGAGTATAATTTTCTCGGAGAGCCTTATAACCACCATATATATATATATATATATATATATATATATATATATATATATACAGAAGTAGTGGTTGTTCCAACGAGAGAAATTGATATAGAATAAAAAATACGAGAAAGTTTTGTTTAAAGTGTAGATTTATTGTTGCTATTATTATTAATATTATTTGCTTTTTGTATGATATATTAAGTGCCCATAATGGTATTTGTGTCGCCACACGTGTTTCAAGTATAAAGTTGACTTTCTTAAGGCGAATAAACTTGTGACTTCACATATCGAGATCCGTCTGTTTTTCTGATGGCCAAAGGTATCGTGTATAAATAGATAAGTCAAGTGGTTGGCAGGTAAAAGAGTTCATATGCGTGCATGTTAGGTTTTTTCACACTCGCACTTTAAGTTTCTCCTGTCACTTTCGTTTTTTCACTGACTTGCGAAATTCGATTTCGTTTTTATACTTCAAACTTGTTTTCAGCGATTTTGATTCAATTCTACTCGAAGGATCATTTTTTTTTTGTTTTGTTTTGTTTTGTTTTGTTGGAATACTATTTGAACTTAGTGCGTGTGTTTTTTTGCGTTTAAATTTTTTTATGAAAACGTAAGGCACACACAGAAACGACTTCTCGCGCTTTTTCTTATTGTTATGGTGAAACACGCCTATTCCTCAGGTAATGGACTCTTATTATTTTATTATTTTGAAGATCTTCAAAGACACATAAGAATCTGTAGAAACTACCATGTCAATAAGAAAACACATTCTGTTTTTGTCGACTCTGATCACGATGTCTGAGCGATTAGCCCTGATTCGTCTATCCGTGTGTATTGTAAAGTCCGATAAAATTGTTACATATCCTATCTCTTTAACCGCTTCTGAGTGATGTTCATACCAGTTTCTTAGAGTTTTGATATATCCTGAAAAGGAATACAGTATAAAAAGATCAGTTGAAGAATAGAACTACACACCAGAAATAGGAAATACAGATTTATTGTACTAAGGTACAATTAACAATAATACACATATAGGCAAGCCACGGGTTGGAGCGGAATCGCCTATCGAATAGTGAATGCCTTCGCCTAAGACCTTTTCCGTATTTACTAGCCATCCCACGCAAGGCCAGATGTGACACATGGTCATTTTATAGTGGGTATTCCCGGCCATATAGCCGGGCCATAAAATGTCTGTCTATTTTTTCCCCAGTCGTGGTTCTACCCTTCGGCGGAACCACGGCTGAGTTTGTGCTCTGTGCTCTGTGCTCGGAAGCAGAGAGCGCCCTCTACCCGAAGGCAGAGAGCTGACAGTGTCATAGAACAGTCAGGCGAATGCCTAAGACCTTTTTTATTCGTCGTACCGCTCGTTACCGTCTTTTAAAAAGTACAGTATTCTATTCTCGAGGGATGACAGGATGTTTCACTATAACAGTTTCCATTCTATCTACAGAGAGAGCTCTCTCAATAAGAAAGCACATTCTTGGGGCTCTTAATCTCGATGTCTATACGATTAGATTTTATTGTTCTGTCTCTGTGTATTGTAAAGTCCGATAAAATTGTTACAGGTCCTCATATCTGTCACCGGGTCTGGGTGGTGTTCATAACTTTTTTTTTTCAGTTTCTTTCCGGTAAAAACTGCATATTTTCCAGGGCAGATATTGGCCTTACTGAAAAAGGTGTTTCTATAGAAATTTTTCTTAAGAAAGTGAATTTCCATGACAACTTACTCTGTCCTCGCTTGCTGAACAGTCATTCGATTTTTAATATAAAAAGTACACTTTTATAAATCAATTCCCACACATTTTGACATTTTAACCTTTTCTGGTCAAGTGCTTCTGCTATTTACCTCGAGGTTCTCAACAAAACCCAAAAGAAGGATCGACAGTGTAATTGATCTTGAGTTAGATGCTGGACTTCTGTCACTTTCCACCGACGGGATGTGGCTTCTCTCTGTCTTTTCTACAAATATTTTCGCGACTTCTGCTCTGACGAACTTCTTTCCCTGGTTACTCGACGACGTGAATTTACACGTTCAACTAGATTAACATCAACGTCCCACCCTTTTACCGTCAAAATAGTCAAATGTAACCGTCACTTCTACTTTACCAGTTTCTTTTCTCGCACTTCCTGCCTGTAGAACTCCTTTATGTATACCTGCTTCGCTGATAGCTACAATCTCCAAAAATTTAAAAGCAACTTCAATGTCATCTATTGTCTCCCTAAATACCATCCACGTCTTATTCCTTCTTAGGCATTCCCTGTACCCTGTTTTGTCTTTCCCTGTACCCTGTTTTGTCTTTCCCTGTACCCTGTTTTGTCTTTCCCTGTAACCGTCTACGCATCTGTGCCGTTCCTGGCTTGCTTGGGGTTAAATGATTATAAAAAAGAAATAAAAACATTTTTATAGATTTAATGACATAAATATACATTCAGTTTTTTCATTTTACTTATTTTCATGGTTTTATTGAAATTTGCTATATATTGGAAGTTGTTTTATGACATGTCTTACTATGTGACCGCCGCATGAAATTCCATAATACAAGGCTACTCATGAGGACACTAAATTTGGGGGGCATATCTCAAAATCTTGTTCTACGATTTACTCTCGCATCGATCAAAAATCCGTCGATGTTGACAAAGCAAACCTTGCTACCGAGCTTAAAAAGGACCGCTAAGGACTGGAGTTAGAAATGCCTCGTGAATTTTAACGCTTCCAAAACGAAGCCAATACCTATTAACCATCACAGACAATCGCTCCTACTCCCCATTAGCATGGATAAGGCTAGTCTCCCTGAAAGTAAAACACTGCGCCTCCTCGGGTTAACTCTCACAACAGATCTCAAATGGAATGACTATATAGAATCCATAGGTAAATCCGCTGCTAAGAAATTTCTGTGTAGGGCCAGAAAGATTTTCCCGTCTGAAACAATCCTGCACATATATAAATCTACCATCCGCCTGTGCACTGAATACTGCTGCAATATCTGGTCGGGTGCTCCTGCTATCCACCTAGGGGTCCTTGACAAAATCCAACGGAAAATCTGTAATGTGATCGATCCAGACTTGGCAGCTCAGATGCAGTCACTTTCTCACCGGTGCAATGTGGCTTCACTGTGTCTCTTCTACAAATACTTTCACAGCTTCTGCTCCGATGAACTTAGCTCCCTGGTGCTCCCTATATATAAATCTACCATCCGTCCGTGCATTGAATACTGCTGCCATATTTGGTCGGGTGCTCCTGCTATCCACCTCGGTGTCCTCGATAAAATCCAACGGAGAATCTGTAATGTGATCGATCCCGACTTGGCAGCTCAGATACAGTCACTTTCTCACCGGTGCAATGGGGCTTCCCTGTGTCTCTTCTACAAATACTTTCACGGCTTCTGCTCTGATGAACTTAGCTCCCTGGTGCTCCCTATATATAAATCTACCATTCGCCCGTGCATTTAATACTGCTGCCATATCTGGTTGGGTGCTCCTGCTATCCACCTAGGGGTTCTTGACAAAATCCAAAGGAGTATCTGTAATGTAATCGATCTCGACATGGATGCTCAGATACAGTCACTTTCTCATCGGTGCAATGTGGCTTCTCTGTAACTCTTCTACAAGTACTTTCACGGCTTTTATTCCGATGGATTTAGCTCTCTGGTTCCCCCTATGCATGAATTTACTTGAGCCACAAGATTAGCAACTAGTTCCCACCCTTTTACTGTGAAACCAATAAAATGTAAACGCAAAATCTACTTCATCAGTTTCTTTTCTCGCACCTTCCGCTTGTGGAACTTCCTTCCGTTTACTTACTTCCCCAACAGCTACAATCTCCAAGAGTTTAAGTGTAAAGTCAATAGTCATCTCCTACCTTGCTAACCTGCCTCCTCTCTCTCATGCTCCTTTCTTCGTCCACTCCACTCTCATCAGTATTCTTATCCTTCTCTTACCCACTTCCTGAAAAAACCCTATAACCTGTCACTCTTTCTCATAACTTTCTTCCTATGCAATCCCATTCAAAACAGTGACAGTAAAATGCCTTGCTTGGGGCGATATGATTATAAAAACATTTTTATACATTTATATTCCAGAGAATGTAAATATATCTAAAAGACATGCATGTGTAGCTAATCAGTATTTCATTGACTGACTGATTCGTTTTCTACGGCTTATCAAGAGATAAGAAATTATTATGTAAATATAAAATGGGGGATCAATTTTATATTACAATCAATATATTGATCTCTCACTTTATGGCCACAGTCATTCTTCTCTTACCCATATCCTGACACCCCCTATAACCTGTCACTCTTTCTTATAACTTTCTTCCTATGTAACCCCGTGCAAAACAATGACAGTAAAATGTCTTGCTTGGGGCGATATGATAATGAAAAAAAAAATTCACCCCATGCAAGGCAGAAATGCCACTGGTACGTAGGGGTCACAGTGAGAGAAAATATGTACAGGGGATGTCGAAAAAAAGATAAGAGATGCATGGGAAGCAAGTAGATAAAAGATGGCAATAAACGTTTCATTTAAACTCTTGGAGATTGTAGCTATCATGGAAGCATGCAAATGGAACTGAGTACCATAAAACATGAAGTGTAAGAAAATAAACTGTTAGAGTAGAAGAAGAGGTTACATTTAACTATTTCTACGGGAAAAGGGTGAGTCCTTGATGTCAATCTAGTAACAGGATTCGACCACATGTATTTACATACATGTGGTCGAAGTGTCAAGATAAAAATCTCGTCAGTTGCCATTAAAATACCTGTAGAAAAGACAGGGAGAAGCCACATCACGTCGGTGAGAAAGTGACTGAAGCCGAGATGCCAAGTCAGTATCGATTATATTGCAGATCCTCCTTTGAAGCTCAAGTTGAATAGCAGGAGCACGGTCGAGTAATAGATTCATAAATGTGCAAAATGAATTCTGATAAGAAAAACTTCCCGGCTCGAAACAATGAACCAACATTCCTATCATTAGATGCAGCTATGGATTCAATGTAGTCATTCCATTTGAGGTCATTTGAAAGAGTGGGGCCCAGGAAGCGCAGTGCGTTGTTCTCCAGAAGACTGGCGTCATCCATTCTGATTGTAAGCAGGAATTATTCTTTAGGGTAGTTAAAGAAGAGCAGCTTTGTGTTGGAGGTATTAAAATTTATTAGCCATTTTCTACCCCATTCAATCACAGATTGGGTGTCCTTTTGCAGGGCAGCAACCAGTTTTACTTTGTCAGATTTGGCAGACTTCTTACAGAGACGGTCGTAAATGGTGGTGTCATCTGCATTTATTGAAGTAAATATAAAAATTATTTTATTTCCTTCTAACTTGTATTGTTTTTGTTTATTGCAAAAACAAACGTTTTGTGCAAACTCTACTAAAAATATAGTTTAGGAAACTTAGTCTTTTTACTAGGAAGTTTAATTCAACTTTTTCACTTAAAGTTCGTCCTGGGTAGGACAGTAAACTGCATCCAGTAGCAAGGCCTCTGATTAAGAGGTTGTGAGGAGCAAGGAACCACTTCTTAATTGCTGTTGTTCTCAGGTCCACCCTGACCCAAGGTGGTAGCAAGGCCTCTGATTGGGAGGTTGTGAGGAGCAAGGAACCACTTCTTAATTGCTGTTGTTCTCAGGTCCACCCTGACCCGGAGTGGTGGCAACTGTTAGGGTCCCAGTTATGGGCAAATAGTTAACCCCCAAACTGGGGTCAAAACATTATGAAATTATAAAATGGACTTTTATAGCAAAAATTCTAAGTATACATTTCTGAAAGAAAAAAATATTACCAGCAAGACATCTGACTCATCAAAACCTACTTTACAAAAATACGTCAATGAAATCTGATCTACGAAATCATTTCTTACAAAGAATATATATTTTCTTCATACAAATCTATTGTAAAAATCTTGTCGGCATTAAATAACTCATTGAGATGGATATGCCGTAAAACAAAACAAAACAAAACAATCACATTAATTTAATTTAATATTCGTCTCTTTGACATCTTTATTCATAGAAGAATATACACTGTACTTTTTGTGTCATTAGTTATTTTGTTTAAAGAATTGCGTTAATTTTTACTACATTTCTCATAATGTAATGTAGCGTTTTATACTGCAAAAATGAAGTAAAAAACTTAGATCTTGACAAATCTCCTAACGCTCAAAATTTCTTGAAATAAAGCAGTAAATATTAGGTTGTCCGGAAAGTTAATGCAGAGCATTATTTATGTTCCAACCTTTTAAACTGTAGTGGATAAAAGTTCATAATTAAAATCAACCTTCTTCTTCACTTTTACAAAAATTCACAATGACGTGTGAAATTCTGGTTTTTACCAAATAGAAAAAAGAATTGACCATGTGCTTAAAGAAAAAGTCGAAACCAGATTTCGCAAGTAGGTATTAAATTGATTTTTGACCAATGGAAGAGACTTGCAAGACTAAAGGGGCTTAGCGATCAAATGCGACATTCAAAAATGACTATATAAATGACCTCGGCCTCAGTCAAGACAGTCAGGGATGGAAGCAGCAAAGACGACAAGCTAAAATGTAACGAGAAAAGCTTCAAGCTGACGCGAATATTCGTCCTCTGTCTCTTTCCTTCTCGTGTGTGGATTCCTTTTACTTCTTCTTCTTCATCCAAAGACACTCCTACGAACAAACGCTAATACATACATCAATTGGAGTAGATAGACTAAACTATCGCCCGGTTCACACTCCACCCACGTCTATTGAACAGGTGAAGAGGCTCATCCCTTGTTTCCTGTTTAGGATGCGGTTTCCGGTTTTCTCTTTTCCAATCTTCTCACTTTCTTTTTTTTTTCAATTGAAGAAGATAGACTAAACTATCGCCCGGTTCACACTCCACCCTCGTCTAGTGAACAGGTGAAGAGGTTCATCCCTTGTTTCCTGTTTAGGATGCGGTTTCCGGTTTTCTCTTTTCCAATCTTCTCACTCCTATGTAGCCTCCTGCGCATCAGTGACTTTACCACTTTGCTCGGGATGGTATGATTAAAAAAAAAACATACGTACGTACGCCTATACTCTTTCAATAATTACTACTACGAACATTTTCTACAAATCTAGATACCTCTAACTTTCTCACTGAACATTAATTTCTAAGAATTCTTGTTATTCGTTTCGTTAATAAATTTCTATTTTCGCATAAAAAAATATATAATTTATTCTTCTACTATTCCATACTATTCCACACATTCTAACCTGCTACCAACCAACCTTCTGATGAAAACCTTCTGATAATTCTGATGATGATAATTCTGGATAAAACTTGTAAGCTGTAGGGAGTTCGATTAAGTATGACACAAAGCTAAATCAAACAAAAATTAACCAGTTCTCAACGACTACAAAACCACGTCAAATTTATCAACAATTAGTGTCGCGGAGCCGGTTAAAGGTCCAGTGAGAATAACGCAAAAACAAGCAAAGAGGAAAATATGAATATATATTAAATACATAAAGAATACAATACTTGGAACTTGGTTAGTAGTAACGATAATACGAGTTAAAATCTTTATTTAGAAGAAATGCGCTTTCCAACAGTTCTTTTTTATGGCGCTTTTTTATATTTTTTCAAATATTTTTAATTTGATAGTAGTGCAACGGGCATGTTTGATAGGCATTAGTCTGGGCTAAATAGTGGAACGGGCATGTTTGATAGGCATTAGTCTGGGCTAAATTTCTCAATGTCCACGATATCTTATAAATATAGCAAAATGCTCTACTATTTATCAGGAGCTAAATATGATAAAATATAGTTTTATTGTCGCGGAGCCGGTTAAAGGTCCAGTGAGAATAACGCAAGAACAAGCAAATAGGAAAATACGAATATATATTGAATACGGAAAGAATACAATACTTGGAACTTGGCTAGTAGCAACGATGATACGAGTTAGTTTGGAATACTATGATTCGACCCTCGGCCTTAGAACTGGGACTTGTAATGGTCATTAAGATAGCAGTGTTCGTAGACCGACTCTTGGCTGGTTTCGGGCCGCTCTGAGGGCACTCTTCTCAGGCTACTTCCTCTCACCTCTTGTGAGGGGAGGCATAAGTAATGGTTGGAAGAGTTCAATCAGTACGTTGTTGATGCCGCCATGACAATTAGATTTCCGATTAGAGTACAAAATTAAATTATTTAATTCTTGTCAATTTTGCAGGTCTTCATCCCAAGAAAGTCATGCTGTTTTTCTGGTGAGATTAGAAAGGAATCCTGAACTATGATATTCTATAAAGCAACGGATCAATTGATTCTGAAAAGTATGGCTCGCAATTTGACGAATTAAAGGCAGCAAACAAAACGCCCAAAATTGTCGAACAGAAATGGTGTTAATGCCAGAGTACACGTTTCTTTTGCGACTCAACAAAGATTCTTGCAGCTTGGCTGGGATGTGTTATCTCACTCGTCATATTCACCCGGCATTGCTCCTTCAGATTTTTATTTATTCAAATCTTTGCAAATTAATCTCAATGCTAAAATTTTAATTCTTTGGATGACTTTAAAAAAATCATTTTCATTTCTTTGACGAGAAACCACCGAAAATCTGAAAAGACGGAATCTTCATTTTAATAGAAAAATGGAAAAAGGTTGTGCAGCAAAAAGCTTCATATTTAATTGAATAAATATTTAATGGCATAACTTTTGTGTTTAATTCCTCCTAAAAATTTGCAAGAACTTTCTGGACAACCTAATAGATTTCATGCTAGTCAGTTAAGTGCCATACGTGATACACGCTTGGGAGATCATGCCTCGAAAGAGACATGACTAACTGGGCAGAAGATTATCTCGCAGCCTGTTATTTGAACCATAGCTGGAGGCAAGAGACGAATTAATACCTTTCCCAAGTGTATTTGCGCATATATAATTGCAACGAATTCAACTGGAATTCGAACTCGGCTCTCCGATTTCTCGTTCCGAGTCGATATTCACTGGGCCACTGTTGACAAATCCAAATAAGAATCTGCAATGTAATCGTTGTCTTGGCTTCAGTCACTTTATCACTGACGTAACGTCGCTTCTCTCTGCCTTTTCTATAAATATTTTCATGAGAACTGCCACGACGAAATTATACCCTTGATGCCTAAAATACATGAATTTAAACATGCTACTCGATTGGCCTCTGGGTCCCACCCGTTTACTGTCGAAATAGCTAAATCCAAATACCAAATCTACTTTAACAGTTTTTTTTTTCACGCATTTCCCGCCTATAGAACTCTCTTCCGTTTGCTTGCTTTCCCGAAAACTACAAATTCAAAAGTTTTTATATCCAACGTCAGCCGCCATCTTGTGTCTTCTGGAAACCCCTTCACCTTTAGTTTTTTCCTCAATCATTTTTATTCTCAGTTTTTCTCTTTCACTCCCTGTAAGAATCTGTATTGCTGCCTTCGTTGGGATGGAATGATACAAAATGAAAATAATGAATTTCCTAAACTTCAAGATGGCTGGTCACGACAAGTTTATTTCGCAGACAAGATCATTGGGGGACTCAGCTCAATCCTCTCTGATTACCCCTTATAAACAAACTGTTATTATCGATGAAGGACCCTGAGGAGATATCTTTAAAAAAAAACATTTATAAATAAAGAATTCATCAGTAAGCCTAAAAGAAATCTTAATTTAAAGCATGATAGTGGCTTCCCGCTGTCTTTTCTACAAATATTTTCATGGTAACTACTCTAACTAGTAGGATGTGCGTTGTGATGCAGTGGATATCGGCTCGGAACGAGAAATCGGGGGAGCTGAGTTCAAATTCCTGTTGAATTCCTTGCATTCACTTACGCACAAATACCCTTCGGAAAGGTATTAATCCGTCTCTTCCCTCAAGTTATGGGTTAAATAATAGGACAGATTGGGTTCTATATCCTTGGCTGGCAACCAGTCTACCGCAGAAAGCAATGGCAACCTACTGCGGGATAATCTTCTGCCCAGTCAGTCATGTCTCTTTCGAGGCATGATCGCCCAAAGCGTATCACGTATGGCACTTAAATGACTGACTAAATATAATAGTTGGAAACATTAACTGAAACATCTACTGGGCATAAAGTGGGGGATCGGTTTTATATTGTTATGAAGTAATAAACTGATCTCTAACTAATTATACTTAATATAATAATGTAATATAACCTATCTCTTCTCCCTCCAGTTATGGTTTAAATAATAGGACAGATTGGGTTCTATGGCCTTTGCTGGCAACCAGTCTACCGCAGAAAGTAATGGCAACCTACTGTGGGATAATCTTCTGCCCAGTCAGTCATGTCTCTTTCGAGACATGATCACTCAAAGCGTGTCCTACTTGACTGACTGACTAACAAGTAGCCCCGACCACAAGGATTTAAGCGTTCTACTAGCTTGGCACTCATGTCCCACCCGTTTACCGATTAAATAGTTAAATGTAATCACCACTCGTACTGCAACAGTTTCTTACCTCAAATTTCCCACCTGTGGAGCTCCCTTCCGTTTACTTTCTTCCCTGATCGTTAAAATCTCTAAAAGCTTAAATACAACGTCAGTTGCCATCTTCTATCTTCTTGAATACCGTTCATATTTTATCCTTCCCTCAATACCCCTTTACCCATCTTTTCTCTCACTGCAACCCTATGGCGTTTCCACCTTGTTTGGGGTGAAGTGATTTTTGAAAAATGCAAATAATGAGTTTCTTTTCGTTCAAGATACCGGCCACAGAAAAGCTTATTTTGCAGACCAGTTCATTCGTGTACCAAGTTCAATCCTCTCTGAATACACTCATGAAACTTAGTAAATACAAAACTGTTATTACCGACAAAAGCCCGTTGGAAAATTTCATTAAACAAATAAAAATAAAAATAAACATTTATAAACAAAGAATTCATCATTAAGCGAAAAGAAGTAATAATTGAAAGCATAATCACGCCAAATTAATTCACTTAAAAAATAAAATTAATTCAAATAAAAAATAGCCTCGTATTTTTTTTAGACAGTTGCATAGTTCAAACATTGCAAAAGTTATATTCGACAAAAGACAAACTTTATTAAATCAAACAGACTTCACAGAATCGACGTTTGTCTGTTATTTCAAAAGTCATAATGAAGATTTTTTGGCTTTAACACAATTGTAAAAGTCAACGAATAGTAAAACCATTTCAAGGGTCGGCAACCTACGGATCCGGCCCACGAAGGCATTTTGACCGGCCCGCAAGCCTGATTACCAATGACTCTATTTTAACATAAGAAACGAGGCTTTCGAATTAAACAAAACGCCTGCTGTTATCTTCCTCTGATTCACCCAACCAAATTTGAATAATATGACCGCAAAAACACGATCAAAACCCAATCACCTCCATTTCTGCACAAAGAAAAAACAAATAAAATAAAACAAAAACTGAGGGCCAATTTGACCGACCGACCGACCGGCGACAGACATTAGGCGGGGCACCTTCAAAGGGACAATGTTGACTCAGTCGGCTTTCTATTTCATTTCTCCAACAGCGACCCCCCCATCGCTTACCCCTTCCCCCACTACCCTATGTAAGTTGCTGGAATCTTTCAACAGGCCATGTTTTTATCATACGTAGGTGTATATGTTTGCAACAATTTGTACTCCTATGTATGGGTATATCTGTTTCTTTTTTGTTTGATGTGTGTGTGTGTAGTTCATTTGTGGTGCAATTTTCAATGACAGTTTCAAATCTACACGACATAATTTCATCCATTTCACTTCGGTTGATTTTTTTCACTTTGAAGTATTTTAACGTTCCTTGAGGAAAAGTAATTTTTGTTAGGTGTTTTGTAATTTTATATATATATATTTTTTGGTTTTTCTGATTTCTCAATGTTTATTTTCATTATGGTTTTAAATATTTAGGTTGACAACGGTCTGCATATGTAACTTTCCTTAATTTTTCATTATTGGCCTTCGTCCGGCCCGAGACCCGTCATTATAACACGATCCGGCCCGCAGGGTCGAATGAGTTACCGACCCCTGCATTAAATGAATGAACCATGACAGACCGGATTGAAAACGAGGTCTTTTGAAGTCTCTCTTGTTTTCTGCTGCCTGATGAAATTAACAAAATTTCGGACATTACATTTGCTCTGTTTCGATATCAGAAATCTTTTCTTGGTATTGTTCCACGGACAAAGAAGCTTGACTAATTGCTTTCGGAATCTTTGTCCCATGGCACAGTAGAGAAAGAAATTTGTGGAATGATTGGCATACATAAGGAGTTTGGTAACCGTTTCGGCGAGTCTCAGCTGAGCCAAGACTTTACCCTTGAGGACACCGCGAATATCCAGAAAATGTCTTAGGATAAGCACAATATTCATTGGCAGAGTTGTACCGAGAAACACGAACGACACCATCAACAACATTACTGTTAACTTGCTTCTAGAATCACGTGACAGTTTTTTATAATCTAGTTTTTTCAGCGACGATCTGTTTTGAAGACTTTCTCTGCATTTACGAGCTTTCATAACTTTCCCGATAATCCGGCAATTTAGACTTAAGATGGCGAGAAACGGTAAAAAACAGTAAACAGTCGCATCGACCCAGGGCCATACCTTCCTAACGATATCTGAGTGTTGGTTAGAACTGTCGCAAGACATTTTCCCAGTTAATGGAATGTGAATTAGTTCGGCTGTCCAAAAGAAATGAAAATTCAGAGCGAGAAGTAGAAATACCAGAACCATGGTCACTCTTTTTGCAACCTTTGGGTGACACACGTACGTCGCTTTGAATGGGAAACAGACGACGATGTAGCGTTCCACAGTTACGGCAATTATCAACCAGACAGAGAGATTGCTGGCAAAATAACCAAAGACGACGACAATTTTGCACACCCAATTGGAATGATTCCTAATGTCAAACGACGTTATTTCACCAATCCAAATTTGTACGAGGCCTACATAAAGCACCATGAGGTCAACCACTGACAATATTGACAAGTAGAAATAAGTGGACATTTTAACCATGGCCGGCTGACGCAAGACAAAAAAAGACAAAATATTCCCAATGGTTCCGATGAAAATCCAGAAAGGGGAAACGTATCGAAGAAGATCGTGACGAAGCTTGTATTCTTGGAAGTCCATGTCGTGTCCTTTTTCTTTTATGAATCGTAAAAGGTGATCAAGATCTCTGATGTTGTACTGTTTGAAGATGGCCAGTCTTTTCTCGTCTGATATATTCTCGGCCAAAGCAAAAATATGAGTTGCACTTAAGTTCATTTTGCTCGTCTACGTGGGTTGATTGGATCAGATTTCTGCAAAATAAGATGGAAAAAGAGTGAATTATTTTAGTTCTGACTAGCAGTATAGCCCGGCGTTTCTCGGGTCTAATGAAAGCTTTAAAACTAATCCATGGTCCTGGAGCTCAGACTCTTTGGACGTTGGCACAAAAGACTAAAAAGCAATAGTTTTTTCCAGTTAAAGACAAACCGTAGACTGAAAGAAAAATGAATGGATGTAAGTCAAATTTTGATTTCCTGGTATCGATATCAAATAAGTTTTTTCGTTTTAAACTGAATTTTGAAGGCTAAATAAGTCCTCTGAGTAAATGGTATCATGGCTGAGACTAAGAACTACAATTATACTTACTTAGAGCCAAACACGAAGCAAAAATTAAAATAAAAGGGCTGAAAAAAATACAGATATACAGGCAGATAAACAGACACACACACACAAACATCTTGCCTTGTATATATATATATATATATATATATATATATATATATATTATCAATTTTCTGCACTATTGTAAGAAATGCAATCTTGAAACTTCTGAATATCGTTTCTTATGTCTTTCTCTATGAGTGTATCAAATTTGATTAAAATCTGACCATTCCTTCGATTTTTTCGATGATCGATTTTCGATATTTATCGGGGTTACCTCGACACAAAACCTAGCTAAGAACACTCGCAGACGCTTATAGTACAGCTGTGCAAATTTTCAAGAAAATCGGTTGAGCCGTCTCGGAGTCTATAGGTAACGGACGGACACACACACACACACACACACGCACATACACACACAGACAAAGTTCCATTTATAAATAATAGATAAATGACAACTTTTTATCCTTGTGATTAAGATCGTTTTTTAATAATTCCACCCCAAATAAGGTGAAACCTCCATTAGATTAGTGCGCAGGAGTTACAGAGAGAGAAAATCTAGGTACAGGGCTATTGAGGAAGGGGATAAAAGATGAACGAGGTTCAAGAAGATAAATGGCAATTTACGTTGCATTTAAGCTGTTGGAGATTGTAGCTATCAGGGAAGCAAGTAAACAGAAAGAAATTATGCAACAGGAAGTGCGAGAATAGAAGCTGTTGGAGCAGAAGAGACGGTTACATTTAACAAATTTCATGAATGGGACCTGGATACCAGTCTAGTAACACACTTGCTAAATTAATGCTGAAACAGCGTGGGATATGTATAACTTGAAAAATTATTGAAAACAGCTAAAAGGTTATTTCTATAACCATAGACCTCAAGTAGAAATCAAACGTCGAAACGCCAGGCGTGAAAAACGTTTCGTCTCACTAATGTATGTTTTGTTGAAATAAGTTTTTTTTTTCTGATTACGCTTATTCATCGGCGAAATATGGCCCATTAGAAGATTTCCAGGTTTTCATATACAGTGAGAATGAAAAATAAACCCCCGAATTTTAAAATACTTATAATCATTCTGCTTGTTCCTTCCTTAGTTACTCGTAGTTGGTTACTTAGTTACTTACTTCTTCCGTCCGTTACGCCACACTTACTTTCTACTCGAGCTTTTCCTTCCCCTCTAATCTATAAACGCTACTCTCCTCAGCCTTTCTCTCACCTTTGTCAAACGGAAGGGTAGTAAAAAGTGGGAGAGTAGGAGGAGAGAGCCTATGGCATTACCGTATCAGTAGCAGCTTAAGCTTGTGGTTGTAGCAGTAATTGTGTGTGTGTGTGTGTGTGTGTGTGTGTGTGTGTGTGTGTGTGTGTGTGTGTGTACAATATAGTAAAAATAGGTAAGTTTGTTGGCGTATCTTGCGACCTAATAACGAAATTTCTGGCCTATACACCCTTGACCATTACTCAGTTGGTCTTTTCTGTCTAAACTGGACACAGGAGCAATGATTTTTCAGTCATAAAAAACATTTTTTCTTTCAAAATCTCTCACAAAATAGCGTACAGTATTTTGGTTATGGTCTATGCATACGCCGCTTAATATAATATAAGATTACAGTAAAGTAGCTTTTATGGACATTACTTTTATAGATATTTTAATAAAATTAAACTCAGTGTTATCGTTATTTTATTATCCAATACCTTTATGTTTGAAGACATTACTATCATTTGTAGTATGACAAAGTAAAATTTTTTCCAGGAAATCATAATTATCCTTCCGTGGAAATTCCACGGGTTCCGCTATTTATTTATATAATTTATTTATTAACTATAATCTTAGCAAGAAATGGATATAAGAGGAAAACATTTAGAAAAAGGTTTTAATTAGAATTCGATATGAGCAACACAATTTGCTACTAGCTTCTCGATCAACACAGGAATCGCGTCAATTGATTTCACCAGGAGCTCTTGTTGTATGAAAGACCTAACTTGTATTCGCTCTTCAAGTTCATACAAAATCTTGGTTTGATATAGTAGGCTTGCTTCTTTAACCAACCCCAAAGAGAAAGGTCAGGTTTCATGGCGGCCCGCTCATACATAAAATAGGGAGTTACTTTTCAATCACTGCGTGTATATATATATATATATATATATATATATATATATATATATATATATAAGAGACAATGAATGTCTATTATGTTTAATCATGAGCCGTTCTAAATATCGTGTTTTGAATTTAATTTCAGGTGAAAATAAAAACAAAAATTCTCCAACATTGGGATATTTTTTATTGTGTGTGTGTGTGTGTGTGTGTGTGTGTGTGTGTGTGTGTGTGTGTGTGTGTGTGTGTGTGTGTGTGTGTGTAAATATTTAAAAGAATTATATATATATATACACACCGGGGTCATAATGAACCTTGGAACAGCAGAAATTAAGAGGTGGTTCAAACACTTCCTGTCTCCCAATCAGAGGCTTTGCTGCCGGATACATATATATAGGGTGATTGAAAAGTAAATCCCCATTCTAAAATACTTACAATTTTTCTTTATTAACTTAAGATTTTAATTAGAATTCGATATGAGCAACACAATTTGCTACTAGCTTCTCGATCAGCACAAGAATCGCGTCAATTGATTTCACCAGGAACACTTGTCGTATAGAAGACATAATTTCTTGCATTCGCCCTTCAAGTTTTTCTAAAGTTTTGATGTGCTTTGTGGTGCAGTGGTTATCGACTCGGAATGATAAATCGAGGAGCCGAGTTCGAATTCCAATTGAATTCCTTGCATTCACTTACGCACAAATACACTTATGAAAGATATTAATCCGTCACTTCCTTCCAACTATGGGTTAAATAACAGGACAGATTAGGTTCTGTAGCCTTGGCTGGCAACCAGTCTACCGCAAAAAGAAATGGCAACCTACTGCGAGATAATCTTCTGCCCAGTCAGCCATGTCTCTTTCTATACATGATCGCACAAAGCGTGTATCACGTATGGCACTTAACTGACTCATAGTAGACTTGATCCTTTAACCAATCCCATAAAAAGATTCAAAGGGTGTTAAGTCAGGACTTCTGGCTGGCTACTCACACAAAAAATAGAAAGTTACTTTTCAGTCACCATAAATATATATATATATACTTTTCAATTACCGTATATATATTAGTTAAGTGTTTTACGTGATACGCACTTGGGCATTTTTTATGGAAAGGTATGAATCCATTACTTCTCCCCACTTTGAGGTTTTGAACACAAGGGGGTGCTGAAAACTGGAGGCACAGTCGTGTAGATAACGGCTCGGATTGAGGAACCTGAGAGCCGAGTTTGAATTTCAATCTGGTTCATTAATTACGCAAGAGTATGAATCCATCATTGCCGCACCCTCGCTATAGCAGGACAGATTTGGATGGCATGTGTTCAAGGACGATTCTGAATTAAAACCCTGAGGAGTGTCGTTTGTAGGCCTTGTGGAACGCTGCGGGCCAGTTCTCTGTATTCAGCTCTTCGAAACTCTGTGACCGATTCTGCATTAGCCTTCACAACTATTCTCAAATCATATGTGCAGGTAGTCTGGTTGTTTTATTGTCAGCAACTGGACCTTCATACATAGGAAAACGAAGGGAGACTCCTCCATATATACACGAGGAAGTACCGAAATTTTGTTGAAGATTCCATTACGATCTATTAGGTTGTTACAGAAATAATAGCCGATTTCAGAAACATAATTTTATTCTTGAAAAATTAACTGTAGAAATGTTGAAATTAGTCAAAATACGAGCTTTGAGCATCTATGAACCTCTACTATTGATCGACGAGATTATTTATTTCTCGTTGATAAAAAGTTATTGGCTGTGATGCAACAAACTCTTTTAAAAGCTGATTCCATCACTGGTTTGGACTTCAAAGTTTTATCATTTAAAATGTGCTTAATGGCTTAAAAAATGATAATCAGTGGGTGAAAGATCTGTAATGTAACGACCCTGACCAGGCATCTCGACTGCAGTCACTTTCTCACCGACGTGATGTGGCTTCTCTCTCTCTTTTCTACAAATGTATTACATCTGATGAGCTTTTTCTTCTGGTACCTCGCCCACGTGAATTTAAGCGTGGTACTAGATTGGCATTTAGGTCTCACCGTTTTAGTGTTGAAATGTTTAAATATAACAGCCAGTTCTACTCCAACAGAGGGCACCTCGGCGTGTTGTAATGGTTCGCAAGATTGTTTCGCTAGAATCATTACAAAAACATAGTAAGTTCGATCCTCACTGGGTGCCCCATACTTTCGGTGCCACATCTAAGCCACGTTTAGAAAGTCATCATTTCTACTCCAACATATGCTTTTCTTGTACTTCTCGCCTGTGGAATTCTCTTCTGTTTATTTGTTTCCCTGTTAGCTTCAGTCTCTAAAAATGTAAAAGTAACGTCAATGGCTATCTTCTCTCTTTTTGAACCCGTTCATCTTTTATCCTTTCCTGTACCCAGTTTTTTCTATTACTGTAAACCCCTTGCGTAATAATGGCGATCCCGCCATGATCGGAATTAAATGATTTTTTTTAAAGGTCCAAGGATATATACATGCAAATGGGTGATGTTTGCATTACAACCAGATTTTGTCAACTGATCCAAATTCGCACAATTTTTGGTTTTCATAGAATTATAAGGTCATTTTTTTTTTTTATGAAAGCGATTTTTTATAATCGTTCTCCCAATAGAAGGTTCAAACTCTACTCATTTTAAAAGGTTACTGAATGAGTTGCGTGATAAGAAGGTAAGAGTAGGAAGTTGTAAGCGGGGGTTATGAGGATATATAGGATAGATAACCCTAGACTAGAAGAGGTTAAGATTGTAGTATTCTGGGAAAGCATTCACACGGGTGCTTGTCCAATAATGAAGCGGTTCTTGGAAAGAAGCTGTTTGAGGGGATGGGAATTGGAATGAGATTGATTCAACTCTGGGAACATGATTGATTAGTTGATTCGTTTTCTAAGAGTTATCGACCTGTTGCAGGTTATTTAAAGTCAAAAAATATTTTAAGATAATAATTTTTTAGATAATAATGGTTAACCGATATAAGTCTTACTAATTACCCCATAACTGAGGAGAGAAGTGGATTCATATCTAATCAGTTTTTAAAAAACAAACAAAATATAATTTGCATATAAAATGTGGGATTAATACTATATTAAGATCGATATTTAAACTGATCCTTCATTTTGTGGCCACGATAATTTCTATACAGATAAAACTGTGGATTCCCTACAAAGAATATATATATATATTGAGCACTCTGGAAGAATGGTAGACTTTGAAAAAACAGTAGCTACTCTAGCACCTACGCATCGCTTGTTCAGTAATGAATTAGAGCACTCTGGCTATTGACGTATGATACATCATACCCTAAAAAAGTTTACCTTCTTCTTCCGAGAGCCCATAGCTCAAAGGTAGAATCACCGACTGACGCTAATTCGGTCGGGTTTCAATCCTGGGTTAAAAAGCAATCGGATATCTAGCCGTACTTATGAGCTGTGATACAGCGAAACAGATCTGTCTGCGGATATATATATATATATATTTGGACACGCCACAAAGACTTAATATACATGTTTGGCAATCGAAACATATTCGGGAAAGACATTAGAGCAGGGGTCAGCAACCTTTTGGAGAGGGAGGGCCAAAAACCTATGTAGAGATATGGAAGAGGGCCAAACAGCTATGGCTCCAGTGCCATGGAGGAGAACCATGTTATTAAATATGTGAATAATTTTTCTGTGTTTGAAGAAAGCAAGGATTTAATATAACTTAATATCTAACAGGAATTTTATTAAAAAATATTACATCTTAAAAATAAATGCATCATAATTCTGTCTTGAAAAAAAATTCCATTAAAATCGGTTGAAAACACTATTTTATATTCATTTAAAAGTGCTCGCTCACGAAAGCAATTTCACAGAAAAAGTGAAAGTGAGGTCGTACGCTACCCAATCTGTCCTGCTATTTAACCCATAACTGTGGGGAAGACACGGATTAATACCTTTACCAAGGGTATTTGCGCCGAAGTCAATTCAGGTAATTTAATATATAGTCAGATATACAATGAAAGAGGTGTAAAACAAGGATGTGGCTTCTGACCAGATCCATTAAACTTATTCAGCGAGACAGTTCCGGGAGCCCTCGAAGTCATGCCTGTATTCTTTATTGGCGACCACAATCTGAACACTATAAGAAACGCAGATGATACAGTGCTGATAGCAGACACAGAAAGGAAACTACGAGACCTCCTTCCGGAAGTAGTTAGAAAGTGGAAAGAAAGGGCTACATATAAACTACTAGGTCTTCAAAAACTTGAGGTCTTCGATCACTACTGCCTTCGCCGTATCTTGCGCGTTTGCCTCTCCGACCGGATCCCCAACTCCGCGCTAGTTGCAACATCCTTGGCCTGGAAGAAACTCTGCTTAAAAGGAGACTCCGGTGGTTCGGCCATGTGCTGCGCCGGCCTGGTGATGAATTCGTTCGTAAACTGGTGGCGCCCAACGCACCCACTGGTTGGAGGAAGCGCCGAGGTGGTCAACTTAAGACGTGGCTCGCTACTGTCAAAGTAGACATGGAGCTCATGTCCGGTCCTCGCGTTTTTTGGCGTCCCATGCTGGAACCGCGAATAGCTTGATCATGCCGCCGATTCTGCTGCCGATCGACGAGGGTGGATGGCCTTTGATGCGCGATGCGGTTAACTCCATTGGAGACGACTCAACCCACTTCGGGTAAATGCCGTTACAAGTACAAGTAAATACATACAAACCTCAATAAAACTAAATGCATGGTCATCAATAAAAAGAGAATCGTAAAATAACAACTAAGGGCCGGGGATACTAAAATCAAGGAGGTCCGGAAATTGAAATACCTGGGAAGTGTTCTAACATCGGACGATAAGTGTGACATTGAGATCCAAAGGCGAATTGGCATGACCAAGTATGCATTCCAGAAGCTGAATATTGACAGACAGAAAAATATCGCTGGAAGCAAAGAAGACAGTATTGAATTGTTATGTAATGTTTGTTCTTCAATATGCCGGTGAATGCTGGACAATCTCCTCAAAGACGAACAGCAGGCTTAATAAACAAATTAAAAAACATCTTTATACTATGGACATTACTTTGGTTTAAATTCTGTAAATACAGTATGGGCAATTTTTTATTTATTTTCAGTTTATTTATTATTTTGTCAATTTTAATTCATTTTGAAGAAAGCAAAAATAACTCACAAAGTCTTTTCACGACTTGTTAGATTTAAAAAATGAAGTCAAATAAAATCTCATAAAATAAAAAACTAAACAAATATTTTTTTTTGTTTTATAAGAATTTATGAGTGGTCGTAAATAGTTTAAGTCGTTAAGTGAGGATTGCTGTATTTGAAAAAGTTTGTCATACTTTCTCACCAAAATTTCGAAGTTGTTAGAAGGGATTTAGACTTTTTTTTTCTAATAATAAAAAATACTTTGATCTTTAATAGTAACATCAACTTGTTTTATGAAAAAATTCCTTTTTATTAAGTTTGGGGCCGTTTTATTCATACTATGCTTTTTTTTCAGCGATTTTGTGAAGGTATCTCTACTTGAAATGAGTTCAAAGTTATATGTACAAAATGTTGAATGATTGTTCCTTTGAAAAAATAATATAAATGTATGATTGTGTCAATAAATTAATTGTATGAATGAGTATGTTGCAATTTTGGTATATGTGTTAAATGCTACTTAACTTGGCAAAATTCAACATGTCGTATTTGCATGGATTTCAGTGACACACGATTGACGTTCGAATTCTCACTGAAGATTTATATTGAGTGAATAAGAGTTGAAATTGAAGTGAGGAAAGAGGACAAATGTCCGGATCACTTGAAGTTTTTCCGTTACATTTTAGCTTGTCGTCGCTGATGTTTCCATGTGTGACTGTTTTTTTGACAGGTCATGGAATATCTTTAATTACTTCATCTGATCATGTGATTGGCTCCAGCGAGTCTTTTCAATTAGGTGTGAAAAAACGTTTGACTGACGTCATCGTTCATTTTTCTATTTCGTATCCAATCAGGATCCAGAATTTTGCTTTTCACACTGACTTGTTAAATTTGCCTTAGTCGGCTTTTTCCAAAATGCTTTTAGTCATTTGAATCCGATTTTGCGGGTGTGCAATTTTTGTAAAAGTGAAGAAGAAAGTTGATTTTAATTCTTAATTTTCTATCAAACATTCTAACGTGTTCTCACGTGCCTTCAATTCATTAACCAATCAGCGAAGAGTTAGACGAGCTTCAAACTTTACGTTTTTCAATGCAGCGTCTGTGCTAAAGAAAATATGAGTTATTGTTCTGTTTGTTTCTATATCAGTCATGAGTATTTCAAGTAGTTATAATGTTAATCGTTCTAGCATTTCGACTTGAGCAATGATTGGTATAGTTTTTATTGCTTCCAAGAATATTATTGAATATTGTTTTTTATCTTCATATAACTATTCTTTAATGATGAACCACGAGATTTCTTCAGCATTTACTTCCCGATAAATACCAAGAGCGCAAGAATTACAAACAAACTGGAAAATACAATAGAAAATTAAATGAGGAGAATTTTCTGTTTAATCCAACTTGTATATATTGTGCGTACTTCTGGTGCAGTGGTTGTCAGCTTGGAATCAGAAATCAGAGAGCCTAGTTTGAATTCCAGTCCTATCCATTGTATTCACTTTGGTACAAATAGTGTTGGGAAAGATATTAGCCTGTCCATTCTAGCTATGTATACATTAAATAGTAGGACAGATTGGATTCTATAACCTTTGTTGTCAACCAGTCTGCCGCAGTAAGTTATAGCGATCTAATCTTCTGATTAAAAATAAAATTCATATATATATATATATATATATATATATATATATATGAAGATAAAAAACAATATTCAATAATATTCTTGGAAGCAATAAAAACTACACCAATCATTGCTCAAGTCGAAATGCTAGAACGATTAACATTATAACTACTTGAAATACTCGAGAGAGAGAGAGAGAGAGAGAGAGAGAGAGAGAGAGAGAAAGAAATCCATCTTCACATACATTTTTTTTTAAATGTCAGTAATCCATCTACCTTTAGACACGGAATTAAGCCTTTTGTAGATTTTTCTGCTGGTGTCGTATAAGTAGTTTGTTGCCAGATGGAAACTTTTAAAGGTACCTTCCTAAACTGTTTTGAGATTATTTTAAATATTGGAAAAGATTTTTAATGTTTTTCATTACTCCAATATTGTCAATAATTTTTCTGGGTTTATTAGATTGATTTCAGAAATAATATATATAAATTCAAATGTACTTAAAATACTAAATAAATTAAAATGCAAAGAAAAATACAATTAACATGAAAAAATATAAAGAAATATTATTTATGGTTAAATTTAAACGTCTATTGAACAGGTGAAGAGGCTCATCCCTTGTTTCCTGTTTAGGATGCAGTTTCCGGTTTTCTCTTTTCCAATCGTCTCACTACTTTTTCTTTCGTTTTTTTTTTCAGTTGGAGTAGATAGACTAATCTATCGCCCGGTTCACACTCCACCCACGTCTATTGAACAGGTGAAGAGGCTCATCCCTTGTTTCTGTTTAGGATGCGGTTTCCGGTTTTCTCTTTTCAAATCTTATCACTTTTTTTTTCAATTGGAGTAGATAGACTAAACTATCGCCCGGTTCACACTCCACCCACGTCTATTGAACAGGTGAAGAGGCTCATCCCTTGTTTCCTGTTTAGGATGCTTCCGGTTTTCTCTTTTCCAATCTTCTCACTTTTTTTTTCTTTTTTTCAGTTGGAGTAGATAGACTAAACTATCGCCCGGTTCACACTCCACCCACGTCTGTTGAACAGGTGAAGAGGCTCATCCCTTGTTCCCTGTCTTGGATGTGGTTTCCGGCTTTCTCTTTTCCAATCTTTTCACTCCTATGTAGCCCCCTGCACATCAGTGGCGTTACCGCCTTGTTCGGGGTGATATGATTAAAAAAAATATATATATATTATTTTTTCTTATTTCATAAGATTTTATGATTGGTCGTAAGTACGGGGTCATTAAATAGTTTAAGTCGTTAAGTTGGGATTTGCCGTATTTTAAAACAATTATTAAATTTTCTAATCAAATATTTGCAATAACGGAATTTGGTTAATAGAAAAATCAATTAAAATTAATCCTCATTAAATATCAGTCTCTAAATAAGTTTTCAGCCGGATCTCTCTAGACTAACAAAAAATATCGAAAGTTCTTTCTGTTAAGCTGCCGTTAAAATAAGAATAAAGATTAAATAGAATATAATTTAATATTTATCATGTAAGTGTAACAAAAAACAACCATTTTAATTTGATGTTTTCAACTCTCTTTCTTTTCGTTGTTAAAACACCTGCGATTAGTTCGTTTTTTAAAACCTCTTCGGTGAGACCGGTCTGGCTCTTTTTCGTGCCAAAGTGATTTATTACGACATCAAATTTGCGTTTCAATTTGTCGCTTAGAATCGCGACACACGCTGTCCAACTAGAAGCAGACGATACTAGAAAGCATAGCCTCTTCTGCTGTATAACGTTCTCGAAAAGAAAGAAAAGAAAAAATAAATCGGTAACCAAAAAAGCCGCTAGTTTTTACTTTTAAATTTCTTTTGAGTCGAGTTTTGAAAAATGATTTGTTCTGATTAGATTAAAGAACATGCGCCCCGAGGCGACATTTATTAAGGCGAAGGTTTAATTCGTCAATCCATCACCCTACTCAATTATGTAATACTTGAAACGTTATGAATATTTTGTTGTTGATGATGAAGGGGAGTTCAATTTTTCTCTCCTTTTTTAATTTTTTTTTTTATTCTTTTTAACAAGACTATATTACTATCGCTATGATCGAACACTATAATAATGACTTAAGAAACAGGTTTAAATGCCATCACTCTATGGTAAACTCAAAATTAATGGTTGACTAATTCAATATACGTGTATTTGTAAGACAAACAGTACTTATCAACGCTATAATATTCCATGGCGTACGTAAGCACTCATCCCTCATAGATATGCAAATTTTAAAAATTACACACACACACGCACACACATATACATAGTACAAGGTAACCAAAAAAGTTCTGTCCGTTTTAAGGGGAAAAAAATAAAACGCTTCACAGTATGTGTAACTTATATTTAGTCTTCGAAGTAATCGCCATCGGCATCCAGCACCTTCTCAAAATGTGTCTCCAGCTGTTCAATGACCTGGCGGTAGAAGTCGGGGGGTTTCGACGCAAAGAAGTCTGTGAGGGCTTTGCGCAAGTCTGCTTTATTGGTGAAGCATTTCCCAGGAAGATGAATATCCAGGGAGTAGAAGAGGGGGTAATCGGAAAAAACCTTGAAAATATTTGTAGAAAAGACAGAGGGAAGCCACTTTCCGTCGGTGAGAAAGTAACTGAAGTCGAGCTGTAAAACTGGAATCTATTACATTTCAGATCATCTTTTCAATTTTGTCACGAATCCCGAGATGAATAGCAGGATGTAAAACAGTATTAAATACACTGGTTGTTGAACATGAAGCAGTAGAAAGATGGTTAATGTTTTTTTAATTAGTCCTGTGTCAAACAAAACCAAACTCCCTACAACTTACAGGTTTTATCCAGTATTATCAGAAGATTATCAGAAAATGAATTTGTGGAAGAATAAAATATATCTATTGCATATTTAAATAGAAAATTATTAATAGAAAAGAATAACATGAATTGGTAGAAGTTAATGTTCAGTGAGAAACAGTATTAAGAAGTTAAGGGTATGTAGGCAGGAACGTAAGCATGTATGTATGTATGAGCGTTATCTTTGGGTAGGAATGTCTTTGAATCTTAAAACATGCTATTTAAGAAACAATGATGGAATTTTCATTTTTTAAAAATTACGTCCTGTACATGTCATCCTCCTATACGAATGCATTCTTGAAATCTGCTGTTGAGATTCCTCCTCATTGACCGCTGAAACATCTCAGCTGGGCTACTGTGAATTTCATCCTGAATTCTCTGCTTTAACTCATCCAGAGTTCTTGGTCGAGTTGTGTACACTTTACTCTTGAGATAGCGCCACAAGAAAAAATCACAAACGGACAAATAAAAAATGCTCGTTTTTTTTGGGTGGAGGGGAGTTACCATATATATAGCGAAAACAAAGATTATGCGATGCCAAAAATGATGTCAGTCAATAAAAGTCTAAAAATCTTTGAAGCAAGCTGTCTTTGCAATAAAGTGAACAATATCATATATAGAGCCTTAATATGATTAAAACAAATGTAAAATTTTTCACTTAGCTGTTTGATGCTATATTCTGCATATTTACACCAAACTTTCGTAGACGAACCCTTGTAATAGATAGATAGATAGATAGATAGATAGATAGATAGATAGATAGATATGAAGAGAATGAGATAGATAGATAGATAGATAGATAGATAGATAGATAGATAGATAGATAGATAGATAGATAGATATCAGAAATTGAATGATGACTTTCTTATTTTCGTTATATTTAAAAGGGTTTTTTATCCGCCATCATTTACTTATTTAGATATGGAGTTATTCATCCATGTTTGTAAGATCCTACTATGTATTTATAGGTGTGATTATATATATATTAGGACTTATATATTAAGAGGAAACTGAGTAAACTTTGAAACGAGTCACATGAAAACCGTTTCCACTTTGTCATAGATTTTTTTAAATGTCTTGATATATATATATATATATATATACGAAGATTAACGAAATGGTTACGAACAACTGACATTTTGAACATTATTTTTGATCGATACTCGTATTTAAGTAGATATTCTGTTTATAATCAAACAGTATTATATATTTATTTATTTCTCCCGGCCTGATTATTGACAATAAATTTTTTGTTACAAAAATGTGTCATTCGGCAGGATTCGAATCCGTGAGCCCTATCCACATATGGGAAGCTAACAAGTGATCTGGCGCGTCTTAGACCTCTCGACCACGAATGACTAACGTTTGATTTGACCAACATTTAGTTTGACTTCGTTCAGACTGTTGGCATTTATTTATCCGTAAATTCAGATCTGAATTTACAGATATATATATATATATATATATATATATATATATATATATATATATATATAAAGAATACCTAAAGAACAAAACAACCTAACTAGGTTTCACCTAAACGGATCGTCAGGGAAAACTTTCTGGCTGTCTAGGTATTCTTTATTTATTCCGCTCTACCTCAGTATTGGGCGCTTTTTTGTTAGTTGATCGCTCGTGTCGGGTTTTTTTCTTTGGGCTCCGTGCTGACTCGGTCCGAACTCTTTTGACTGATGTTCATGTACTTAGCTCTTTCTTTTTTTAAACCATTTTTTCCTTCTTCGTAGATACGTGGAAGGTTTTTCGGCACGAGTATAATTATTATCTCTTTTATATATATATATATATATATATATATATATATATATATATATATATATAATAGTATGGATATAAAAACGTATAGATATGCATCTGATGTATGCGTAGTATATGAAACTCTGAGTCATGCCTTAGACGTACGATAATATGTATATTTATTGATATATATATATATATATTGTGTGTATTATCATTAAGTTGTTTTATATAATTGTTTTCTTTTAGGAACTCAAATTAGATAAGAATTGTCCAAATCTGTTGTATTTTCGGGCACTTTCGGCTATACTTTTAGCCATTATCAAAAATTAATTGTTTTATTTATAAATAAACATGTGGAAAGTATATGCATATAGAGGTTTGTGTATGTTAAGTTCCTAACACGGTAAAATTTATATAATAAAACTTAATGATAATACCTTGTCTATTTTTTATGAAACCTGTATAAAAGAGAGATTGTTACCTTAATACACAATTTTATTTATATATTAAATATAGAAAAATTCAAATATTCCAAAATTCAATGGCCATTTCGACGATGGAATTTAACATCAGTCTTATCAGCAATAACAAAACTATTTATAACCCGTATCAATCAGTTAAGTGTCACACGTAATACACGCTTGGGCGATCATGTCTCGAAAGGGACATGACTGACTGGACAAAATATTATCCCGCAGTAGGTTGCCATTGCTTTCTGCGGTAGACTGGTTGCCAGCCAAGGCTATAGAACTTAATTTGTTGTGTTCGACGATGGAATTTAACATCAGTCTTATCAGCAACAACAAAACTATTTATAACCCGGATCAATCAGTTAAGTGTCACACGTAATACACGCTTGGGTGATCATGTCTCGAAAGGGATATGACTGACTGGACAAAATATTATCCCGCAGTAGGTTGCCATTGCTTTCTGCGGTAGACTGGTTGCCAGCCAAGGCTATAGAATGTTGAAATTGTCGGTTGTTCGTAACCATTTCGTTAATCTTCGTATATATATATATATAAATTTTAATATATCAAGACATTTAAAAAAATCTATGACAAAGTGGAAAAGGTTTTCATGTGAGTCGTTTCAAATTTTACTTTTGTTGTGTTATTTAACCCATCACTGAAAGGAAGGGTATTTGCGCGTAAGTGAATGCAAGAAATTCAGCTGGAATTCGAACTCTGCTCCCTGATTTCTCGCTCCGAGACGATATTTACTGCACCACAACGCACATAACAAATATATATATATATATATATATATATATATATATATATATATATATATATATATATATATATATATATATATATATATCAAGTAAACATTATTTGCCTTCATTATAATTTTATTGATTTATAAATTCTAAATTACATCTGAGTTTTTTCTCTGTGGCAGAATCGCATCCAACATCATTCTTTTTAATGCTCATTTTCTCACAGAAAATGTGTGTGTGTGTGTGTGTGTGTGTGTGTGTGTGTGTGTAAGAGAGATAGAAAGAGAGAAGAGAGAGGGTGGGCAGACTGACAGACAGACAGATAAATAGTTAGACGAAGTGAAAATATTTCAAATTCATTGTTATTTACCTGGAATTAAGCTTCAACTTACATATCACTTGCGCCCCACTGAAGATTGATCAGCAAAACGTTGTCTTAACCAACGCACTTTCAATTTCAACCTGAGGGTTGTTTTTGTTGTTGTTTGTTTGTTTGTTTGTTTGTTTGTTTGTTTGTTTGTTTGCTTGTTTTTTTATATAAATTGGTCAAATGTTTTCTTTATCATGTGTTTTTTTTTGTTTTTGTTTTTTTGTTTTTTTTTGCTGTTTTCATGCTTGTTAAATTCAGTTCTAACACCAACATTCTTTCCTGCCTCTTTTTCTTTCTCTGTCTTCTTTCTCCTCCTCTTCTTCTTCGGCAAACGCACCTCCCCTCTTTCATCATCTCCTCGCTCTCCCCTGTTCACTCTCACATCTCTTCTCTCTCTTTACCCCTCACTTTTAGTTTTCCGCCTTAGTTCCTCCCTTGTTTTTTCTCTTCGCTCTCACATATCTTTTCTGTTCTGATACCTCGTTTCTCTCTGTTTAATCTTCTCCTTCACCACATTCACTTTCTCTCTCTCTCGCCCTCCCTCTCTCTCTCTCTCGCCCTCCCTCTCTCTCTCTCTCTCGCCCTCCCTCTCTCGCCCTCCCTCTCTCTCCCTCTCTCTCTCTCTCTCTCTCTCTCTCTCTCTCTCTCTCTACTGTCTGATCTTTATGACACATCTGGCCACAAAAATCCCACTTTGGATTTAGAATTATGTTAAAATACTACGGACAGTATTTTCATCCAAAAAACATTTCTAATGAATATTTTGAATTCTCCGTCGATGTATTACGGATGATCAAAAGTTTTCTACACCATGTTTTTTTTTTAATTATAGTTTAAATGCACAATTAAAAACCGGTTTGAATCTTTTGCATCTTCTTCTTCTTCTTCTTCTTCTTCTTCTTCTTCTTCTATGTGCCCTGTCCTTTCAGGACGTAAGCGATCATGGCTTTCCACATCTCCCTATTTCTGGTGGCTTTTAGCACGCTTTCTCCTGTTACACCATGCAACCCTCGTTCCATCATCCACCTGCTCAAGCCCATAAATCTAGAATATAAATGTACAGAAACTAGCATGGCCAAAAAATGAGGGATCAGTTTATATATTGATTATAATATAGATTTGATTCCCCACTTTATATCCACGTTATAATTTCTTATAAACAGTTATATATATCATATATCTTCTTCTTCAGGACGTAGGCGATCATGGCTTTTCACTTCTCTCTGTCTCTGGTGGCTGTTAGTAAGTTTTCTCCTGTTACACCACGCAACCCTCGTTCCGTCATCCACCTGATCAGGTCCTTCAAATATGTTATCAGCTGCTTTCCCCTGTCTCTTTTTCCCATCTATCTGGTCTGTTAGTATCAGGTTCTCCAAGCCCTCCTTCCTCATTGCATGTCCCAGGAACATTATCTGTCTCTTTCTGATGCTCAGTATTAATTTCCTTTTCGTTCCCATCCTTTCCAACACCTCATCATTGCTCACAGGATCGATCCACGATATTCACAGCATCCTTCTGTAGAACCCTATTTCAGTTGCTTCAAATTTTTCCTTCATCTTCGGTTATATCGTTCAGCATTGCAATTTTTGCATCTAGTGTTCATTTATCTACAACATTCCCACTTTTCAGTTTTTAGTCTTGATAGAACCCAGAAGCCTCTGCGTCCTTGCGGGTGATGGATTATTACCACACTACAAGAAGAAACATCACAAGTCTCTCACTGCTCTATCGTTATTTCCATGGGAAGTGTTCAAACGAACAACATTCCTTAGTTCCACCTGTCCAAACCTTCTCGCCTAAGACCCCTACTAAGACCACACACATTCCTTTCATATTCTAGTGGTGATATGCAAGTTCTACCCAAGCAGTTTCTTCCCACGAACTACTGCTTTATGGAACCGACTCTCAAGAGAATACTTCCCCGATTAATGCACTTTTAAACTATTCAAGTCTTGCATTACGGGTACATCACATTGAAACACCAGTTCCCGTGCAATAATCGAAGTTAATATATATATGTGCGTTGTGGTTCAAGGACTCCCAAGATGATGCTTCCCCGATCAGTGCACTTTTAACCTATTCAAGTCTGGGATTACGGTTACATCACGTTGAAACATCGGTTCCCGTGCAATAACCAAAGTTAAGCAACGTCGAGCCAGATCAGTACCTAGATGGGTGACTGCTTGGGAATACCAGGTGCTGTAAGCTTGGATGTGTGGGTGGTGTAATGGATAATCGCTCGGAATTGTTAATCAGAGAGCTGAGTTTTAATTCGAGTTGGGTTCATTTTATTCACTTACGCGAAGATGCCGTAGGGCAAAGGTATGAATCCATCTCTTCTCCCTTAGCTATAGGTTAATTAAGAATAAATTGTAAAGAGTAGATAATCCGGAGAAAATTAAACAAATTATCAATCAATGTTCAAGTCCTTATTCTGTAACCCATCTGCTTCGAGTGGATCTGGGTGGGTGGAGGGTATTGTAAAAAAAAAAAAAAATAGGAGATATATCAAAAAATATTATTGTTGTATATCGACAAACAACAAACACGCATATATATAAAAATATGAAGTTATATTTTTATTAATGACGGTGAACCGTGTAGAATAGGGAACAGAGAATTGAGAGAGCGCGCTTCAAATGGGTTGACGGGAGTGTAGTCGTATCTGTTGTGTCTCTCTTCACCGGCCGATCTCTGTCGCTCCTCTACTACTACTGGCGAATCCGTGCGCCGAGGTCTTTTTATAATCTTCCAGAACCGGGACTTTTTCTTCCGGTTTTGCCTCGCCCACGCACGCCCACGTAATTCTCAGAGACACCTGTTCTGTTTGCCTCTGTAGCCATTTCCGCTGCTGCCGGAAATAAGGTCAAACAACATCCGTTCCTTTCAACGACCGGAAACACCCTCGCTTGCATCAGCCTTCCTCGGGTGGGGCCAGATTGTTATATTACATTATCAAAAGCAAAAAAAAAAATGATTATGTTATTCCACTTCAGTTAGTTAAGTGCCATACGTGATACACGCTTGGGCGATCATGTCTCAAAGGAACTTGACCAACTGGGCAGAATATTTTTCTGCAGTAGGTTGCCATTACTTTCTGCGGTAGACTGGTTGCCAACCAAGGCTATAGAATCCACTCTGTCTTGCTCTTTAATCCATGGAAGACGAGACGGATTAATACCTTTCCGAAGTGTATTTATGCGTAAGTGAATGAAACGAATTCGACTGGAATTCGAACTCAACTGTCCGATTTCTCTTTCCGAGCCGATATCCACTGCACCACAACTCGCAGTCTTAATTTGACTTAAGAAGCCATAATTTCGATGAACCCTGTTCAAAGGGTCAGTCAGTCAGGTGAGTGTCATACGTGATACACGCTTTTGGCGATCAAGTCTCGAAAGAGACATTACTGACTAGCCAGAAGATTATCCCGCAGTAGGTTGCCATTGCTTTCTGCGGTAGATTGGTTGCCAGCCAAGGCTGTAGAACCCAATCTGTCATGTTATTTAACCAATAACTGGAGCATGTCTCTAATAGAAATGTTGAAATGGCTATTCGCTAACTGTAAAATTTGAATTTGCATATGAAATATGTATAAATATTGTAAGTCAGACAAATTTGAAAACTTAAGGGTATCCAAATTTCATTTCTGACCAATTTGAAAAAACAGGCTAAAAATATTATGATTAAATTGGAAGGGAATAGTTAAATCTTTTTAAGGGAGTTTAAATCTACTCCGATGACGACAATTGCTAAATAATTCGTTACGATGGTTAAGAAGTAAATTCTGATATTGATATTTAACAATACGTCTTTAGTAGAAATGTTAAAACGTCTAATACCTAAATGTCAAATCTGAAGTTACATATGAAATGTATATATGTAAGTCAGACAAAGTTGAAAACTGCTTTTATAAACAACGTGTTTTCACCTTCTGGTCAACAGAAAAGAATGCTCTGTGTGTGTGTGTGTGTGTGTGTGTGTGTGTGTGTGTGTGTGTGTGTGTGTGTGTGTGTGTGTGTTCTGACCTCTTGTTTCCAGTTTGTTTGATCTTCAAAAATTTAAATACAATGTCATTCACTATCTTCTGTCTTCTTAATTCCTGTTCTTTTATTGTTCTTTTTCTCATATTCTTTCACACTCAGTAAACCTTTGCGTCTTAGTGGCTTTATTGGCTTGATTGTGGTGAAATTAAAAAAAACAAACGTGTTTCTGCAATATATTCGTCAGCAAATGTATATGTGCCACGTTTTTTTACCTTTTTCTTCTACTGCTTATTCACACAAGACCCAAAAGCCACTCAAGGTAGGTGTTACTGAATGAGATTGCTGTATGAGCGTAAGAGAAGACGGTAAAATGTGCAGTTCATGAGGATTTGTAGGAAAGATAGCAGTTAACCTACAAAAATGCAAATCTACCACTGTGTCTGGCTTTACGGTTTAACTGCGCTTAGTTAAATTAGCTTCTTGTCGTAAATTTTGCTGTAAAACTACATGTAAATCTATTTTTGAATATCTTCCTTTTTTAAACACTCAGTCAGTTAAATGCCATACGTGATACACGCTCTGGGCGACCATGTCTCCAAAGAGACATGACTATCTGGGCATAAGATTATCCCGCAGTAGGTTGCCATTGCTTTCTGCAGTAGACCGGTTGCCATTCAAGGCTATAGAATCCAATCTGTCCTATTATTTAACCCATAACTGGAGGGAAGAGACAGATTATTATCTTTCCCAAGGATATTTGCGCGTAAGTAATGCAAGGAATTTAACTTGAATTCGAACTCGGCACCCCGATTTGCCGTTCCGTGTCGATAACCACTGGATCACAACGCACATTAATAACTATGAAAATAAAATGATAAATCAGTACATCAATGTCCGTAAATTGAAAACCCTAATACGTACAATTTGGTGATAGGGTTACCCATTCTCTCGAGCAGTGTGGAGTCATCCTATCTTGGACAAGTCAGGCATGTACAAGAAAATCCCTTGATAATAAAATAAAAATGTAATTTTGAGAAGCACCAACAATATCTTTAATGAAGACTGTGAAGCAGTTGATTTACTATGATTTTTAGTGATACTAGATAGGTATCTGCCGCTTTGTTGAAGACAAAATGATCAAAGAAAAAAATAGAAGTAGATAGATTCACCTCGCATCCGTTTTACGCTCCTGTCCGATCTTTTGAGCAGGAGTAGAGCTTTATCCCTTGTTTCCTTGTTGCATTTTCGGTTCCTTCTAAAGTCTAATTCAAATCTATATTTCTAGCATCTCTGTGAAAACTCTGAACTTGCATTTACTATTTATTTTTCCTCTCAACAGGAGTAGATAGGTTGGCCTATCGTTCGGTTCAGACTCCTTTCTTGAACAGGAGTGGAATTTTACTCTTCCTCCTAAAGTCTTTTTCTTCTCTTTCACTTCCAGTGCGCACCTTGTGTCTTAGTGGATTTATCGCCTTGCTTGGCGTGAATTCATTTAATTAAAGAAGAAAGAATGGAGTTATAAAAATGTGTTCAAAGTATTACGCATTTCGGCTTATACTCCTTTCCTATTACCCAGAGGTTGTTACCAGACAGAAGAAGAAATTAGCCCTTGTAACACAATTCTCCTTTTTGATTTTATTCAAATTGTGTATGTACGCACGTACATGTATATTTTTAATTCAAGGACTGACCTAAGAATATTCCTGCAAAATAAAATAAATCAAGTTTATATCACTGAATAATTTCCCAGAAGACCAATCAAATCATATTATCTGAAATTTAGAGTATAAAAAATTATTTTTTGTCCTTATAATTTTATTGCAAAGGTATGTCCTGACCGAGAAGTCTACGGTTATATCGTATTGAATACGCCGGTTCCCGTCCGATCACCGAAGTTAAGCAGCATCGAGCCTGGTCAGTATTTAAATGGGTGACCATTTGGGAATACCAGGTGCTGTAAACGTAAGGACCAAGAATGGTCCACTGGTCCTCAAGGTTTGGGGGGTTGAGTGCAGGGCTAACAATCCTGCCCCGTAAAAAACAGCTTGTTACAGCAACAAAAAATTACTGCCCTATGCACCATCTGGGTGTGATGGATGAATGACGATGTCCTGACCGGGTGGGTGCGCTATTCTAATAGCTTATTTCAAAGCCATGTTTTGTGTGTATACGTAACTCACTCACGTAAAACACAGACATACGTATATGCAGGACGAAACTGCTTGAAAAACTCACACGCAGCGTGTGACAGACGGAAAATCAGAACTTCTTTAAAGACATAGATTTCAGTCAGTCAGTTAAGTACCATACGTGATACACGCTTTTGGCAATCATTATCTCGAAATTGAATGGGCAGAAGATTATCACGCAGTAGGTTGCCATTACTTTCTGCGGTAGACTGGTTGCCGACAAATACTATAGAACCCAGTCTGTTTTATTATTTAATCAATAACTGAAGGGAAGAGACGGATTAATACCCTTCTCAAGGGTATTTGTGCGTAAATGAATGCAAGGAATCTAACTGGGATTCGAACTCGGCTCCCTGATTTTATCATATCCACTGCACTACAACGCACATAGATTTAGTCTGCCAATATTCTTGAGATGAGGTATTGTGATTATTTACACTATTTACATTGTTCGAAATGTTATCCTCAACCCTATTATTGTCATATTCACGACGTTTCGGCCATTGTACACTCCGGCCTTCTTCAGGATCTGTCTATATTTTTGAGATAAGGTATTGTAACTATTTACACCATTTACATAGTTCAGACCATTGTCCTCATCTTTGTTGCCATATTCAGGACGTTTCGGTTGTTGTACGTTCCGGGGTACTTCAGGATCTGTTTATATTTCTGAAATGAGGTATTGCAACTATTTACTGTTGTCCTCATCCTTTTTGTCATAGTCACAACGTTTCGGCTATTGTACACTCCGGCCTTCTTCAGGATCTGTTTATATTTCTTAGATGAATTCGTGTAACTATTTACTCTATGTTCATTGTTTGGACTATTGTCCCCATTTTTATTGTCACATTCACGACGTTTCAGCCGTTGTACGCTCCAGCCTTCGTCAAGTGATATTTGTTGGAATTTCGAGCCGAACACTTTATTTAATCCACGGGGTTAGGTTGTTTACAAGTCCTAATAATTCACTCACTAATGTACCTAAGGACACATGACCTAGTGGATAAAAGCATTGGTTAAGTGATCTTGACCTCAGGTGATTTGACCCCAAAGAGTTGTCAATTCTATTCCTTTGGAGAAAAGCAAAAGTTAGAAAGTTGGGCTATCAAGCTGAATTTTTTTAAAAATCATTTCACCCCGAGCAAGGCGGAAATGCCACTGATGTGCAGGGGGCTACATAACTGTAAAAAGATTCATTAGAAAAGAGTGAGGAGTACAAACTAGTTAGAAAGGAGCAATAGGAAGCTAAGAAAGCAGGTGCGATGACAAATACATAAGTGTAGAGAAAGGGAAGGTTATACAGGGGAGGGGAGAGAGCTAGAGGCCAGTGATTAGTAGATGAGTATTGACTTTGCATTTAAATTTCTGGAAGTTGTAGCCGTCAGGAAAGCAAGAATACGGAAGCGAGTTCCACAGGCGGGAAGTGCGAGAGAAGAAGCTGCAGAAGTAGAATTGTCGTCTGCATTTGGCTAACCTGACTGTGAATGGGTGGGACCCAGTTGCCAGTCTGGTTGCACGAGTAAACACCTGTTGAGATGGCACCAGTGACTTAAGTTCGTTCGAGCAAAAGCCATGAAAGTATTTATAGAACAGACAAAGCGAGGCCACATTTCGACGATGGGGAAGTGGCTGCAGTCGAGCCGCCAGATCAGTACCTATCACATTACAGACTGACTGGAGCCTGTCAAGAACACTGAGGGGAACTAACTAAAACTGGAGTTAATTCAACTTGTGTTGTGGAGTAGTTTTCGCACTGAAGGTTATAATCGTGCTATGTCGGTTGCTAATTGACTTAACGTACCCAAATGTTAGGAACTTGGTAGTCTTCCACTGAAAGGCTGACTCCTTAGTATTCGGCTAATTGCCGACTAATATCAACTGCCTAGTAGTTCTACTAAATTTCAATAGAAGTCTAAAGAACTCCTATGAACTTCCCAAGAACTTCCCAAGAACTTCTTCCGTTAACTTCCTGTTAACTCTTATTAATATAGGAGGGAGAGTTCATTATCTGAGGAATAGGTGTGTTTCCTCATAACAACTTGTTAACTCAATTCTCAACTTTTGTTATTAGAAGAATCCATCTCCTGGAAGTGAATAAATGATTCTATTTGAAAATCTAACACATATCAGCTGAAGAAGGCTCGGGTGTATAATGGTTGAAACATTGTGAATGTAACAATAAAGATGAGGACAATGGTCCAAACTGTAAATAGTTCAGATAGATTTAGTTTGTCTTGTATTTTACTTGAATCGTCTGACTTAAATAGGAGATAAAAATAGACATGTTTTAGAATTGTCGGTTTGAAATGTATTTGTGCTCTCGTTTGAAATTGAAGAAAAACGACATTCTCTTCATTAGTGAACAGGTCATTGAATATTTCATAAACAGGTCTGCCATACATTTAACATTGCTGTCATATCTGGTCTAGTGCTTCTGTTATGTATTTAGTGATTCTTAATATGTGCGTTGTTGTACAGTGGGTACAGTGGAACGAGAAACCGGGGAGCAGAGTTCGAATTCCAGTTGAATCCATTGTATTCACTTACGCACAAATACCCTTGGGAAAGGTATTAATCCGTCTATTCCTTCCAGTTATGGGTTAAATAGCAGGACAGATTGGGTTCTATAGCCTTGGTCGGCAACCAGTCTACCGCAGAAAGCAATGGCAACCTACTGCGGGATAATCTTCTGCCCAGTCAATCATGTCTCTTTCGAGACATGCTCGCCCAAGCGTGTATCACGTATGGCACTTAACTGACTAACCTTAGTAGCTTTATTGGCTTGCTTGGGGTGAAATAATTTTTTTAAAAGTCACCAAGAACAAAGCCTTTCTCTCTAGTGCCCAATGCATTAATCACTAATCTATCCAACCTGCTTTGTCTCGTAGCTGAAATATTAATTTTCCAACACTGCGAAAAATCGGTGTTCAGTCTCGGATAAAGCATTTTGAATATTGATGTACAAGACAGGCAACTTCTAACCACTTGGAAGACTGATGCGACACAATCATTCTACTCTGAGTTTTTTTTTCTCATACTAGACTGTGCTAAGCCAATTATAGAAACTAAGGGCGCCTATCGTAGAGTAATCGTTAGCGAATCACTCTCGCAGACAATTGCTCATGAGCTCGAATTTCACGAGTGTGGAGTTCTAACTAGTACGACCATGTTAATATCAATACAGCAAGCTGGCACAAGGCCAATACTAAGATGGGGTTTATACTGAGTCGGTAATCTCTCACTCTTTCTCTTTCACTCTCTCTTCTTCTAATAAACCATAAGTACGTAGCGCTCAGTGAACAGATTACTCAGATATAATGGTCAACGAGACAAGCTCAATAGCCATTATCCAATTCCGAAACAATCCTCTATGAACTTTCTAGTAAAATATTCTCGTCACTATGAACCTTCCTGTTTTACAATTTTAATATTCACAAAAAAGAATAGTTATTTTCCAAATTATGAACACGGCCAAAAGGTACTGGCCATATTTGAAAATTAAGAATATGTCTACTTTTTCACAATTTTTATACTATCTACAACAGCGCCTATACACTTTTTATTATTGTAGTATAACAACAACAACAATACTGAAAATGGCTAATTGTTTAGTTGAAAGCGCTCGGAATCGACCGTGGGACAATTTTTACATTTAATCCCCAAAAAGATGACCTTGGTACGTATATTAGAAAAAGAAAATTAAAAAACAAGACCAGAATATTTTGTCAACTTGTTAAATGAAACATGTATTAAAGAGGGATTGCTACCGAAATACACAACCATGCTCCTATGTTATAGATATAAGGCTTACTATAATCTATCAGAAGGTTAAAAAAAGAATAAAACAAAGTGAATGAGAAATAGATTGGATTCGAGCAATTCTCCGACAGAGGGAGCCTAGACGGTTACATATTCAAGAAATCAGCATTAAAAAAAATCCTCGACAACTGGTGTCGAGGGAAAAATACGCACCTAACTTAACCACCAGACAGATGTGAAGCAAAGAGTATCTAATATTATTTTAATTCAATTGTGCTGTACCGTAAATAAAATCATGAGGATAAAAAACCGGATGATTGATTGATTTAGTAAAGTTCAGGGGATTTTAAAGTAAAGACAAATTTTTAAAAAAAGGGTAATATCGTGAATAGAGAGTTAAATTAAACGGTCGATTCTTACCAACGTTTGTTCCTTAGCATCAAACTGGTGTTTCATTATGGATGGAGCGTGTTTTAAAGCGAAATGTCTCGTGTGTATGGCGGCTGTCCGTCGGTCAGGAGTCCAGAGGCATTTGGCATTGGACAATGGGCGACAGCGTCCGATGTTGTAACAGATACGTTCTCTATCTGCGGACGATAGCGACACTGTATACATGACGTCTTCGGAGATGAAAGTCAGTAGTGGTTTGTCAGCGCTTTTAGGTATGTGACGAAATAAAGTGCCTGTTAATTAGTTTAATGGTTTCTATTTAAATAGACACACCGAAGAAAACGATGCTGAGACAGTCTCTCTTGCTAGCAGGCCTTTTCTCTTCACGTTGACTTTTCATTCTCTCTTCTGCCTCAACAACTTTATCGACGCTTCGTTCACTTCTTATTGATTCTCGCCTTTTCTTCTTTTATATGCCGTGTCTCTTCAGGACGTAGATGATCGTGGCCATCCACATCATCCGGTCCTTTATAGATCTTAATGAGTTCTTTCTTTTTGTTATATTTGTTAAATAAAATATTTTTCAACTGTCTGAATGAGACGATGTAAGTTGTTCTACATTGTCGAAATAAATCCTGATTTATAACCGTCTAAATATATGTTGAGACTTCCCAAGAAAATTTTATAATGCTCTGGATAATATTCATCGAGATCGCTATTTTTATCTAATTGATAATTTATATTAATTGGATAAAACCTTTTGTATTATGCTCTCCGTTCTTTCGGGTGTGCTATTCTCTCCTATATATATATATATATATATATATCAGGCATAATTCTACTCAGTTAGGTGACAAACTTCTCCACATTAATCTTATTAATACTATCTCTGTCTCGATATTGAGCACTTTCTGAGAAAAATCTGCTTGCTAAAATGCCTTTCTACCAGTAAAAACAAAGCATCATCACAACTTAAGATTTTATATATATATATATATATATATATATATATATATATATATATAGGAATTTTTTTTATGAAAAAGCAGATAGATATAACACCATAAACGAAGCCCTCTACCATTTTGGCAACAGTCAAACTGTCGGTCAGGTCAACGCATACTTAGATAAACCACAAATTAAAGCGGACTGATATCATCAGACCGTAAAACGGCGCCAACTATCAATCACACGTGTGTATATATACCATAAACACGCACACACACATACAGGCTCTAACACACTTACACACACACACGCAATACAATTAACGACAGCAGTAGCAGCGAATAATTACCATGCGTTGAAAAGCACGGAATTCGAAAACAAGCTCTCCTACCATTCTGAAGATGAGATTTTGATTTCGAAATATTGATCTATAATAAATAGATAATACCCAACAACTTCTTTACCTTCCTTTATTTTACTAGACGGATTGTGACAGCCTTCAAGACTAACCATAGATAGATAGATTGTTGAATTGTGATGATTCTGTGTGCCAAGATTGCTGGGGTTTTTTTTTTTTAGTTTTTTCTTCGGGGCTTTCTTGGTAGAAAGGCATTTGGGCAAGGAGTTCTTTTATCTCATAAAATGTTCAATATCGATATAGAGATATAGCGTTAATAGGATTATGGGAGAGATGCGTCTATTATAATTATATTGTGAATATATTTCCAAATGTATGGGGAAAGAGTGCAAAATATTGGGAATTGCATACAAGTGAGCGCACATGGGTTGGTTTATATACGGATAAAGACCAAAGAGTGACTTTTATTTACGAACACGCTGCGACCTCTGATAGACTTTAGTAGGCAATGAAAAATTTTCCTTTTATCCTTATTTATATTTTCTTTGTTCCATATGTAATTTTTATTTATACTTGAAATTTTTACATTATATATATATATATATATATATATATATATATATATATATATATATATTACGGAAATTAACAAAGTTTAACGAAATTGGTTATAAACAACCGACAATTTGAAATTATTTGCTTGAACATTATTTTTCATAGATCCTCGTATTTGAGTAGATATTCTGTTTATAATCAAACAGTATTATATATTTATTTCTACCAGCCTGATTATTTACGATAAATTTTTGTTACGAAAATGTGTGTCATTCGGAAGGATTCGAACCTACGACCCATACCCACCTAGGGGAAGCCACCAATTGATCTGTTGGCCATTCCTGGTCGAGAGGTTTAAGACGCGCCAAATCAATTAATGGCTTCCCCTATGTGGATTAGGGGTTGCAGGTTCGAATCCTACCGAATGACACACATTTTCGTAACAAAATTTTATCGTAAATAATCAGGGCGGTAGAAATAAATATATAATACTGTTTGATTATAAACAGAATATCTACTTAAATACGAGTATCGATCACAAATAATGTTCAAACAAATAATTTCATATATATATATATATATATATATATATATATATATATATATATATATTTGTGTGTGTGTGTGTGTGTGTGTGTAAGGAAAAGTGCTCAATATCAGGGATTGAGCCTTTGCAGATATAAATATTGTGGCTACGTACATTTCTATCTCCAAATGCTGTCTATCAGTGCGATCGCTCTATCTCCAACACTGGCCCCGTTTCCACATAAATTTATATATATATATATATATATATATATATATATATATGCGTCCGGGTGTGTGCGCGCGCGTGCGTGCGTGTGTGTGTGTAAAAATTAAGATATCAATGCAAATGCATCTTTAAAAAAGAGACAATATGAATAAAGGCGAAAAGAAAACATTTCTTTACCAACGCGTTTCGTCCTCTAATGGACTTTGCCTGAATAAAGTTCATCATTGAACGAATCGTATCGGTTAAGAAATGTTTTCCTTTTGCGTTTATTTACACACACACACACACACACACACACATATATATATATATATATATATATATATATACACGGAAGTTTGATTCGTGTACACACACACACACACATACGTATATATATACGTGTGTGTGTGTATACGTGCGTGTTTATATGGGTGTTTATATGTGTGTTTACATATGGGCAAGATAATTTGTAAAAACTGACACCTATTCTGTACTGTGCAAAAGTATTAGGACAAGAACTATTTTATCTTTTATGAGGCATCAAAATAATTGCGACAATTTCCAATCGCACCTAGTATATATACTGTACTGTGCAAAAGTATTAGGACAAGAACTATTTCATATTTTATGAGGCATCAAAATAATTGCGTTAATTTACCAATCGCACCTAGTATATATACAGTACTGTGCAAAAGTATTAGGACAAGAACTATTTTACCTTTTATGAGGCATCAAAATAAAGTTTAAAATCACCCCTGTCCTAACACTTTTGTACCCTACCGGTAGAATCAGTTAGGAAAACATCGTTGGGTGACTAAAACATAAGAAAGCGCTTAGAAAGTTGCAAAACAACACAAGGTAGATCAGCGGACGAAAGTACTCTGGACAGACGAGTCAAAATTTGAATGTATTGACTCTAAAAAGAGACAGGATGTTAGGCGGAGATCAAATAAAAGGCACCTTGCAAAATGCATTGTGCCAACAATGAAGCATGGAGGTGGAAATATTCTTGTTTGGGGATGCTTTAGTAGGCAGGGAGTTAGAGACCTGAAGAAAATTGATGGAAAGATGAATAAAAATATGTATTAACAGATTCTTATCCACCATGGTGTCCCATCGGGGATACGTTTAATAAAACAAGGATCTATTTATCAACAAGACAATGACCCTAAACATACTTCAAACCTTTGTAAGAATTATTTAACTAAAAGGGAAGAGGAAGGAACACTTCGCAGTTTGAATTGGCCCCCACAAAGCCCTCATCGCAATCCTATTGAACATCTATGGGATATTTTGGATAAAAAATTGATAAATTTAATGTTACTTTGCAAGACACACTTTAGGGACAAATACGAGCTGCTTGGCAGGAGATACCATTAGATACATTGAAGAAGCTTATGATGTCAATGCCTGACAGAATGAAGGCTGTGATCAAAGCAAAAAGCTATTATAGTAAATATTAAATTTATTTTGTAACAAGTCTTTTTTCTTGTTAAAGGCATTTGTTGAGTAAATCAAATAAAATTACTTTAATTAAATTGTTTATTTTCTGTCAATATGCCTCATAAAAGATCAAATAGTTCTTGTCCTAATTCATTTGCACAGTACTATCTATGTCTGTGTGCATGTGATATGTCCTAGTTGAAATGCAAATATATATTTATAGGCGCGTGCATGTGTGTATGCCCTCGTATACTCGTTTGTAATTCAAGGACAACTAGTCAGTCGCTCATCAGCCAAACATGAAATATCACTTGTTTATTTTAAATTTTTTTATTTCTTTTTACTTCATTTAATTGTGATTTTGCTTTTTCGCTATCTTTTCGACTCAGACGATAGTCTATGTCAGTATTCGCCATAGTTAACCTATACACAGTGAGTTTCTTTAAATATTTTAGAAACGTTCTGAACGTCATTTTATTTTAAATTAAATATTTGTATGAATACAGGTTACTAAATAAGATTTCTACACTTGCTTTGATAACGTTACTCAAGGGTCGAAACGCGTTGACTTAAAACTTTTTCCGTTTGTCTTATATTTATACTGTCTTTATAGATATATACCTGAATTTTTACGCATCCCTCACTATATATATATATATATATATATATATATATATATATATATATATATATATATATATATATATATATATATTATAGGAGTGAACCAAAATGACCTTAGGTCAGATACTACTACCATGCAGAGAATACATTGTTTCTTTTACGCTCTCTGTCTCTAAATAACTCCCAAGAACTAAGATACCCAAATCTATTCCCTTTTCTTTCTCTGCTACTATTTCTCTTTCCCCTACTCTCTCTATCTCCCTGACCCATGCTTGACCTAAAGGATTGGCCAGTCCCTCTCTAGCTTCTAAGCAGGCAACATGTGTTCTCTTGCTAGCAGACACTTAACACGAAAGTATGTAAAAATAAGAAAATAAAATATTCCTCTCAACGCTAATATTTGTATCCTCTTCTTTGTCAATTATACCCACAAAGATACCAAATAGTGCAATATATATATATATATATATATTACGCAGACAGATCTGTTTCCGTATCACAGGTTAGACATCCGATTGCTTTTTACCCAGGATTGAAACCCGACCGAATTGTCGTCAGTCGGTGATTCTACCTCAGAGCTATGGGCGCTCGTTAGAAGGAGGCGCGTGATATATCATGTATACACACGCCAATAGCTGAGAGTGTTCTAATTCATTACTGAATGAACGATGCGTATGCATGTTTCATTTAATAATACAAGTTTTCTCGATTTATTTTATGTAATTTTTTTTCATCTTTGATAATGGCTGACGTAAGCTGAGAAAGGATTTAAAAAAATATGTATTAATATTGTGATTTTCTTTCATCTTTCAACGATAATGCTGCTAAACTTATCAGACGATATGAAAAAATTACATAAAATAAATCGACAGAATTGTCTATACTATTTAATGAAATATACATCAATTAAAAAATGCTGCCTAAACACACACACACAATATATATATATATATATATATATATATATATATATATATATATATCTTTTTATTCCCTTTTATTAATAATTATGCCTTTTTCTAATACTTCAACGTTTTGGGGAAATTAGGTTTTTGAATTTGTCCAGCGTCTGTAATATTTAAAAAAAAATTTTTCTTTAGTTTCTTTCTTTTTCCCTCCCTTCCTTCTTTTATCTCTCTTACCACCTTTTTTCCGTGTTGCCTAAACTTACGTCGATTTAAAACGGCTGTCTGTTAATTTTTAGTTACATTCTCCCTTTTTTTTGCGAACCCAGACGATGTAAATTTTTTTCTTTTCTTATTTATTTGATTTTATTCTATCTTTTTCTTTTTCTTTTTCGTTTTCTTTTTCTTTTTCTTTCCCTTTATTTTTATTTTTTATTTTATTTTATTATTTATTTTTTAATTTCTTTGCAATCTATTTCAAAAGGAAAAGTAGACTCATTTTTCTCCAGTTTCTGAAAGGTTTTTTTCTGTTGCTGAGGTGATGTGTCGTCCCCCGTGGGGATCTTCATATCGAAATGGCCATTCAACATCTTTGAATTAATCCTTTTTTAATATATATATATTTTTTTTTTTCATTGATGCATATTTCATTAAATAGTATAGACAATTTTGTAGATTTATTTTATGTAATTTTTTCATATCGTCTGATAAGTTTAGCAGCATTATCGTTGAAAGATGAAAGAAAATCACAATATTAATACATGTTTTTATTTAATCCTTTCTCAGCTTTCTTAGGTCGTGTAATAACTCGTTTACAAATGGAAAATATTCAAAAGTTCTATAACATAATATATTGAACACTTTTTAATACAAATGTGAACTAGTCTAATTTTATTATAATCAAAAACTAAGTTATCAAACAATCAATATATATATATATATTTTGAACATTATTTTTACCGATACTTGTATTTAAGTAGATATTCTGTTTTTTAATTAAACAGTATTTTTATATTTATATCTACCGGCCTGATTATTTTACGATAAATTTTATTGCGAAAATGTGTGCTATCCAGCAGGATTCGAACTTGCGACCCCTATTTACATAGGGGAAGCTACCATTTGATCTGGTATTGTCTTAACCACTCGACCATGAATAGCCTCTTGATCAGACGAGGTTTTTATCATGCTTATATAGCACAATTTTCGATTTACCGTAAACAAACCAGATCTGCTCTGAAATGTATCGTCATGTCAACAAATGTAAACATGTTACGGAAATTAACGAATTTTAATGAAACTTGGTTATAAGCAACCGACAATTTGTAATTAATTATTTTGAACATTATTTTTACCGATACTCGTATTTAAGTAGATATTCTGTTTTTAATTAAACAGTATTTTATATTTATATAAAATTATTTTATAAATATAAAATACTGTTTAATTAAAAAACAGAATATCTACTTAAATATGAGTATCGGTAAAAATAATGTTCAAAATAATTCATTACAAATTGTCGGTTGCTTATAACCAAGTTTCGTTAAAATTCATATATATATATATATATATATATATATATATATATATATATATATATATATATATATTGTTGTACTACATTTCTCTTTTTTTCTTTTTTTTTTTTTTCTCCTACAACTTAAAGATTCCGACTTTCCAGAATTTTGGTGATTTCATTAAGTTCGTTGCTTCTGCCATGGAAAGAATTAAATTCTAACCATTGAGATTATTTTGCAAAGACCTGAATAAATGAAAATCCAAAGGTGCAATGTCTGGTGAATATGGCTGGTGGGGTAATACATCCCAGTAAACCAGCAACAATTTTTACCGGATCGCCAAAGAAAGGTGAGGGGGTCTGGCATTATCCTGATGGAATACAACACCTTTCCTGTTCGACAATTCTGTCCGTTTTTCTAGAATCGCTTCCTTTCATTCATCCAGTTTCGAGCAGTAAAGGCTTCCTATCCAATTCCACCAGATGCACAGCATGACTTTCTTAGGATGAAGACTTGCTTTTTTGTGGTACAGTGGATATCGACTCGGAACGAAAAATCGGGGAGCCGAGTTCGAATTTCAGTTGAATTCCTTGCACTCACTTACGCACAAATACCTTTGGGAAAGGTATTAATCCGTCTCTTCCCTCTAGTTATGGGTTAAATAACAGGACAGATTGGGTTCTATAGCCTTGGCTGGCAACAAGTCTACCGCAGAAAGTAATGGCAGCCTACTGTGAGATAATCTTCTGTCCAGTCAGTCATGTCTCTTTCGAGACATGATCGCCCAAGCGTGTATCACGCATGGCATTTAACTGACTAGTTTTCTAAGCGACATCCACTTTAGTCGAAGTGAACAGATAGTAAAGGAATATCTGAGGGTATTTTTTGGAGATTAAGTGGCAGCAAAACCAGAAATAAGGTGTATCCGGATGCTGGTATATATTAACAGTCATGCTTGAAATGGGTATCCGTTCTGACTCACCCTTGTCGTGAGACGGGCTTGTCCATTACGTGTTTCCGATGTCGTTCATTTGTATTGCCATCCACACGTCAGGATGAGTAGATTGGTGAATTGTTGGGGGTTTAGAGATTCACATAGCGGAAGTATTCCCGCATCATAAACCCAGCCCCTCCTGAGGAGCCCTAAATAAAAAATCTCTTTTATTATATAAGAAACAGGGTCCGTGTTATCATTATGCGTCGTGGCGTTTGTCTCTCATATTGTGAGCGTGCAACGGGCCTTACCACATTTTTGGTGCACAGTGAATCGAAATGTAACCTGAGGTAAACACTAACCAGCAGGGGCAAAAAATGGGCGAGGGTCCCGTTGCATTATCTCAACGTTTTGGCCCTTGTGCCAACTGGTTTTCTTCAGATGTCTATCAGTTTTAGTAAACTTCAAGGAATTTCGAACTGAACACTATTTAATTTAAGGTAAATTGCTCTTGGTTTATATCTCGAGAAATCTCATCCAAATCGCATCTTTGCAACCAAATTCGCATTAACAGTGCAAATATTTCCGTTAACGCCTTCATTGCTTTATTAAAGATTAGTAAAAATTAAAACGGCTAGTCATGTGAGACACAGTGTATATCTAACAATTCGCGCTGACCAAACAGTAAGGCGCGGTTTGACGTCACGATGAAAAATACTTTTCCCAAAACCACATTAGACAAAAGAACATTTTTCTTTCTTCAAAGCTGAAGCTGTTAACACGGCAGGGTTTTTATCGACTCGGAAAAAAACTTTGTTATAATTTTACCTCATTCCTCACTAGCCTTGACATATTTGGGAAGGATGTTGGCATACGGACAGAAAATGAATTCAGCAGACGTCAGTCAGTTAAGTGCCATGCGTGATTCACGCCTGGGCGATCATGTCTCGAAACGGACAAGACTGACTGGGAAGAAGGTTTTCTCAGAGTAATTTGTCATTACTTTATGCTGATTGCCAACCAAGTCTATTGTCGTGGGGTAGTTTTTCGCACTGAAGGTTATAATCGTGCTATGTCGGTTGCTAATCGACTTAACGTACCCAAAATGTTAGGAACTTGGTAATCTTTCACTGAAAGCTGACTCCTTAGTATTCGGCTAACTGCCGACTAATATCAACTGCCTAGTAGTTCTACTGAACTCCAATAGAAGTCCAAAGAACTCCTATGAACTTCCCATTAATTCTTATTAATATAGGAGGGAGAGTCCATTATCTGAGGAACAGGTGTGTTTCCCCATAACAGCGATAAACACAATCTGACCTGCTATTTAATCCATAGCTGGAGGGAGAAGAGACGAAATAATACCTTTTCCAAGGGTATTTGCGCGTAAGTGAATGTTATAAATTCAACTGGAATTCGAACTCTCCTCTCCGATTTCTCGTTCCGAGTCGATATCCATAACGCACATCCACAGATATACAAAAATAGAAATGGGTGTAAGACAAGTGTGTGTGTTTTCACCGGACTTAGTCAACCTATACAACGAGGCAATTCTATCTGTGTTAAAATAGAGGATATTTCACGTTTGAGAAGTAAAACAATATATCTTCTTCTATGTGCCCTGTCCCTTCAGGACGTAGGCGCTCATGGCTTTCCACGTTTCCCTATCCCTGGTGGCTCTGAGCACGCCTTCTCCTGTTACACCGTGCAATCCTCGTTCTGTCATCTACCTGATTAGGTCCTTCAAATATGTTATCCATTACTTTCCCATGTCTCTTTTTCCCTCTATCTGGCCTGTTAGTATCAGGTTTTCCAGGCCCTCCTTCCTCATTGCGTGTGCCAGGAATTTCAGCTGTCTCTTCCTGATGCTCAGTATTAATTTCCTTTTTGTTTCCATCATTTCCAAGACCTCATCATTGCTCTCATGCTCGATCTATGAGATTCGCAACATCCTTCTGTAGAACCACATTTCAGTTGCTTCCAGTTTTTCCTTCATCTTTGATGGTATTGTCCAACATTCACTGCCATATTGAAGGACGGACAGCAAGTAGCAACCAGTACTCTCTTCCTAGTTTCTAGCGAAACTGTCTTGTTTCCTGTTTTGTACCTTACTCAACTTCTGGAATGCTTCCTTCGCCATGCCAATTCACCTTCAGATCTCTGTATCGCACTTTCCGTCTTCTGTTATAACGCTTCCCAGGTATTTAAATTTTTGTACCTGCTTGATTCTGGTATCCCCGACCTGTATTTGGCATTTTGGGCTGTCCTTTTTACTGATGACCATGCATTCAGTTTTCGTGCAGTTTATTTCTAGTCCTTTCTTGTTACTTTCTTCTGCTACCTTCTGTCAGAGGTTTTATATATAGATTGAGAAAAAAGCATTTGCACCACAAAGAACTGTTTGAACTATGAGATTTATTTGGGAATGATATTAGAAAAATTTTAAACTAATACTTTGGAGCAAACCGACGACGTAAGGACAGAGAATTAACTCAGTAAATGAACACGAATAAGTTCTCATCGGACTTATTCTTATTCAACCTTTACAATGAAGAAATCTTGGGATAATTAGAAATCCTACGATGATTCATTATCGGCGGCCACAGTCTTAACAAAATTAGATATGTAAACTATAAAAAACAAAATTAGAAATGTAAACTATAAAAAACAAAATTAGATATGTAAACTATAAAAAACAAAATTAGCTATGTAAACTATAAAAAACAAAATCAGATTTGTAAACTATAAAAAACAAAATTAGATATGTAATCTATAAAAAACAAAATCAGATATGTAAACTATAAAAACAAAATTTGATATGTAAACTATAAAAAACAAAATTAGATATGTAAACTATAAAAAACAAAATCAGATATGTAAACTATAAAAACAAAATTTGATATGTAAACTATAAAAAACAAAATTAGATATGTAAACTATACAATATTGATAGCAGTCGCAGAAAGGAAATTTACAGACACTCTTATATAAGATAGAAAGCGATAAGAAAGGGTTAATGATCAACTGTACGAAGATAGAAATTATAATTATCAAAAAATGAAACATACCAACACACGAATTACAAGTAGGAAACGTCGCCAAAATCAAGCAAGTCCAAACATTTAAATATCTAGGAAATGTTTTAACCGAGAAAATGTGACACGGTAATAAAAAGGTGCAAAGACGCTTTTCAAAAGCTAAGCAAAGTAATGAAACTGGAATATTTCGTTCGAAACAAAGGAAGGAGTACTGAACTGTTATATAATATCGGTACTATTATAAGAATGCTGGCAAAACTCGTCACAGATATAGAAAAAACGTGAGGTAACAGAAAAAAATACCAGATAAAAAGTGTATGGGTAGGTATATGAAGGCTATCACAATACGTTTAGTATAATAAATGAAAGTAAAGGTGTTGGGTATTACCTATTTATTATTCATTAATATTTCGAGATCAGAATCTCATCTTCAGAATGATAGGAGAGCTTGATTTCACGTCCGTTCGCTGGTGGACCGTATCTTTAAACGAATGGTCCTCTTTCGCTGCTACTGCTGTCGTTAATTGTAGTGAGTATACTCACAAGCGGAAAAACCGAATGTGAGTCCCATACACTCGAGTAAACTGCAAGACATGAAATTATTAGAGTTACAATTACATCTAATGCGCTTAATACTTTTTTTTCTTTTCGAGTATCAAGATTCATTGGGATTTGCTTTTAAGGGCAGGGTCCCCAAGTCCTACCCTGTTATTTAACCCATAACTGGAGGGAAGGGGCGGATTAATAACTTTCCCAAGGGTACAAGTGCTTAAGTGAATACAGGGTATTCAACTGGAATTCGAATTCGGCTCACCGATTTCTCTTTCCGAGGCGATATCCACTGCACCACAACGCACATCCGTCACTAAACGCTTACAGCATCATGTATTCCCAAGCGGTCACCCATCTAAGTACTGACCAGGCTCAACGTTGCTTAACTTCGGTGATCGAGCGAGAACCGGTGTATTCAACGTAATATGGCCGTAAGCCACTAATGGTACTGCCAGGATCATTGCCGGCCACATTCTCAACAACATAAGAGTGTTGATAGCAGAAAGCTACAAGAATTCCTACAGAAGATAGTGAAAGAAATTGTTGTGGATTCCGGGAATGGGACCCGCACAAATAAATGAACAACGACCAGTAATTGAGATAGAAAATAAGTGTATTAACGTAAGGATACATACTTGAATGATGATTAGTAGTCCAGGAATACGGAATATATATGGATATACGGAATATATCTGAAGGTGAAGCCGTAGTATATTGAGTCTGTCCGCGTCAGAAACTGACGGATACGGCGTAATAATCTTCTCGATGAGTGGAGCACAGAGCTACTATGAGCTACTGTGTACTGACTTCTAATCTCTCTCTGAACTCTCATATTCTCCGGTTAACTCTCTATGAAAACGCGGTATTCAGTATTTATTTACCCCCACCACTAAAGCAAAATGTGGCACAAGGCATTTTTAACGTGGGTTCTCCGGGCCATAGAGCCCAGCCAAAAATAGCTGTCTAATTTTTCCCAGTCGTGACTCTACCCTTCAGCGGAGCCAAGACTGGGTTAATGCTCTCTGCCCGGAGGCAGAGAGATTGATAGTGTCAAAGGAATTACCGCGAGAAAACGCGGCATTCTTCCGTCTCGCTTCTATAGCAGTAGTATAAGTATACTCTGGACGAGTCTATCTTAATGAAAAGAGAGAACCCCACAATAGAAATCAAGAAGAAAGGAATAAACAATAACTGAAAGAAGACAGAATGTATGGTTGTTTGCAAAAGAATGAGCTCAAAACGCAAATCACAAACTGTAAATACCAAAATCAAGTAAAACATTTAAACATCTAGGAAGTGTTTTACCAGAAAACGGAAAGGGATAACCAAAGATTTTTCGTTAAAAGCAAAGAAAACAGTACTGAACTGTTACGTGATATATGTTTTCCTATATGGCAGCGAATACTGGACAATCTTCTCAAATATGAAGAAAAGACTTGAAGCATGGTTCTACAGAAGGATTCCGAGGATACATTGAACCGAACATTTGAGCAACGACAAAATCTTAGAGAAAATGATAACGAAAAGTAAACTTATATTTAACTTCAAAAAGAAACTTTTCGGGCGTTGTACACTCCGGCCTTCTTCAAATGCTACAAATTTCGAACTGAGCCCTTTATTAACAATCACTGAGATATATCATTCTCATTTCTTGCGTAGTAGTAATGCCTCGATTAAAATTCATGAGTTATCTCCCTCTAACCCTGCAAGTTACTTGTTCACCACTGCTGTAGTCTGGTATTGAACTCACAACTCTAAGAGTCAAGTCAGACTTCCGATCGTGACATTACTACTACACAAGGAATGAGAATGATATACCCCAGTAATTGTAATAAAGGGTTGGGTTTGAAATTCCTAGCATCTGAAGAAGGCCGGATACTTTTATGGCCGAAACGTCGTACAAATAGCAACAAAGATGAAATTCCTAGCATCTGAAGAAGGCCGGATACTTTTATGGACGAAACGTCGTACAAATAGCAACAAAGATGAAATTCCTAGCATCTGAAGAAGGCCGGATACTTTTATGGCCGAAACGTCGTACAAATAGCAACAAAGATGAAATTCCTAGCATCTGAAGAAGGCCGGATACTTTTATGGACGAAACGTCGTACAAATAGCAACAAAGATGAGAACAATAGTCCGAATAATGTAAATACTACCTCATCTCAAAAATATAGACAAATATCAAGCAGAAAGATGAAATTTCTAGAGCTCATCTTGAGGAAAGAGGGCTTGGAAAATTTGATACTCACAGGACATATTGATGGCAAGACGGATAAAGGAAAAAGTATAAAATACTGAATGAGATTGAGTCAATGGATAACAAAAAGACAAATTTTATTAAGAATCGCCAATGTCCTAAAGGGACATGATACATAGGAGAAAAACCTTGAGGAAAGGATGGCGGAACAAGGTTTAGGAGAGATAAAAAGATAAATTTTATTAAGAGCTACAAAGATCAGGACATTGTGGAGGGCAATGATCGCCAACGTCCTGAAGGGAAACAGCACATAGAAAAAGAAGTTGCTTTTGTAGTTGAATGACGGAGCAAGGTTTAGGAGAGATAACCAAAAGAGAAAATTTATTAAGAGCTACAAAGAACAGGATGTTGTAGAGGGCAATGATCGCCAACGTCCTGAAGGGACGCAGCATACAAAAGAAGAACGTGTTGTAGTTAAATGATGGAACAAGGTATACGAGAGATAACAAAAATAGAACATTTTATTAAGAGCTGCAAAGAACAGGATATTGTGGAGGGCCATGATCACTAACGTCCTAAAGGAAGACGGCACATAGAAGAAGAACGTGCTTTTGTAGTTGAATGACTGAGTAAGGTTTAGGAGAGATAACCGAAAGACAAAATTTTATTAAGAGCTACAAAGGACAGGATGTTGTGGAGGGCCATGATCATTAACGTCCTGAAGGAAGACGGCACATAGAAGAACATGCTTTTGTAGTTGAATGACGGAGTAAGGTTTAGGAGAGATAAGCAAAAGATAAAATTTTATTAAGAGCTACAAAGGACAGGACATTGTGGAGGGCCATGAACCACTGAGTTCTGAAGAGACACAGCACATAAAGAAGAATATTGTTGTAGGGAATCTTGTGGCAAGAATCTCATCTCTTTTGTCTGGGCCGGTGGTGATGATGTTCTTATTTAGGGCAAAATCTTTTGTTCTTTCATTTGTCTTTGTCGTAAGGCGGTTTCGTTGTCTGTGAAAAAGCACTGAAAGTTTAAGCTAAAAATAAACATATGTCCATCACTCCTTCAGACGAAAGAAGTGGGATTGTTCCCATGAACAAGCATATATACAACGAGAAAATTAAATTGTTACTCCAATATACAATATCCCAAAGAATGAAATATTGTTCCTCTAACAAGAAGACGTTCCACAATGTGATACGTACCGACTTGGCGGCTCGACTACAGCCACTTCCCAACCGACGAGATGTGGCTTACCTTTGTCTGTTCTATAAATAATTTCATGGGTTCTGTTCCAACGAACTTAAGTCACTGGTGCCCCTGCAACAGGTGTTTATTCGTGCAACCAAATTGGCAACTGGGTCCCACCCATTCACAGTTAGATTAACCAAATGCAGACGACAATTCTACTCCTGCAGCTTCATCTCTCGCACTTCCCGCCTGTGGAACTCGCTTCCATATTCTTGCTTTCCTAACGGCTACAACCTCCAGGAATTTAAATGCAATGTCAATACTCATCTATTAACCACTTGACTCTAGTTCTTTCACCACCCGTATATCCTTTCCTTTCTCGCTACCTTTGCAACTGTCATCGCACCTGTATTCCCATCCTTCTCTTGCTCCTTTCTAACTGGTTCGTCTTTCTCTTCACTCTCTTCTAATTAATCTTTTTTACTCCTATGTAGCCCCCTGCACATCAGTGGCGTTACCACCTTGCTCGGAGTGATACGATAAAAAAAAAAATTATAAAAAAACTCTTTAATCAAATTTCTCTTTCTTCTTTTGCTTTTTTTTTTTTTTTTTTTTTTTTTTAACCATAACGGAAAATTAATGGGTAATTTTTCAGCAACAAACATAAACAGCGTAATTTCTGTATCGAAAGAAAAAATCACCCACCTCTTAAAAAAGATCGACGATCATGGCCTTCCACGTCTCCCTATCCCTGGTGGCTCGTAGTACGCTTTCTCCTGTAACATCTCGCAACCCCCATTCTCATCATCCATCAGCTCAGGCCCTTCAGATATGTTATCCGCTGCTTTCCTATGCCTCTTTTTTCTCTCTATCTGGCCTGTCAGTATCAAGTTCTCCAAGCCCTCCTTCTTCGTTGCATGTCTCAGGAACTTGAGTTGTCTCTTCCTGATGCTCAGTATTAATTGTCTTTTCACTCTATACTTACTTTCTTGATAGCCACAATCTCCAAAATGCAACGTCAATTTTCATCTTCTATCTTCTTTATTTTTATTTTTCCCTTATCCTTTCTTCGACTGGTAACTTCTTTCTTTCTTTTTTTCATTTTCTCTCACTGTAAACCCGTGCATACCAGTGACGCTACTACCTTGCTTGGGGTGAAATGATTATAAAAAAATGCGTCGGCATATCCTGCTTCGACCTGAAGGCCATTTAAAAGATCCCTTGCACTTGTTTGTCAAGCATCTCGTTCGTTCGGTATTTGTGTTGTCTGACTTGCGGGTTTTTTTTTTTCGTTATTTTCTCTCTCTCTCTCTCTCTCTCTCTCTCTCTCTCTCTCTCTCTCTCTTTCTTTCTCTCCCCCCCACCCAATGGAATGGAAATCTGTCTTTTATTAAATAAATATCAACAATTACTTAAAATAGAATTATTAGATAAAAAAATAAATGACTTTTCACTATCAATTTTCACACTTATTTCCGGTTCTTAATAACGATTACGTTATTAATTTTTACATCAGAATTTTTATTATTATTATTATTATTAATGAGAAAAAACATTTTGATTATAAAATTCACTTTTAAAACAACTGCTGTTAGGGACAACTACAGGAAGCAATTCACAATTATTCGTGGAATTTTGAAACACTCATAATCAAGTTAAACAGGTTACATCGGTCCATTAAGATAGATAGATAGATAGATAGATAGATAGATAGATAGATAGTGAACAGACTGAGATAGATAGATAGATAGATAGATAGATAGATAGATAGTGAACAGACTGAGATAGATAGATAGATAGATAGATAGATAGATAGATAGATAGATAGATAGATAGATAGATAGATAGTAACAGACAGATAGATAGATAGATAGATAGATAGATAGATAGATAGATAGATAGATAGATAGATAGATATAGACATTGTTGACATAGAAATCAACGCTAATCAATTTTATGCCTTATGCAATTATCAAACCTATGCTTTTTTTCTACAAAAACTCTATGCCAATATTAACCGATATTAGCAAATATATAATTAATACAAATAAAATTGTCTCTAAGCTTTATGTTATATTTAACACCTCAGCTCCAGATTTTCGTAGACAAAGCTTTCTGTAATTGTTCCGTCCACTCTTCAGGGGGTTTCAGTAATATATATATAAGGTGATTGAAAAGTAACTCCCCATTCTAAAATACTTAGAATTTGTTTTTTTTTAACCATAACTTTTACAAGAAATGTTTATGAGAGGAAAGCGTTTAAAATGATGTTTTATTTAAAATTCGATATGAGCACTAGACTTTGCTACCAGCTTCTCGGGCCACACGGGAATCGTGCCCTTTCGGTTGATCAGAGCCGGGTACTTTTGCTTCAACTTTTCGTAGACCCGCTCAAGTTGCTGACAGTAAAGTTCGGCACTGATGGCACGACTATTCGGAACCAACTCAAAATGCACGATTCCTTCAAAGTTCCACCAAACGCACAACATGACTTTCTTGCCGAATCGATCTTGTTTTGGAACCAACGGTGTCTCTTGCCCTTTCGGAACCCATCGCTTGTCTCGATTGTGCTGGACCAGATAGACCCATTTCTCGTCGGGTGTCACAATGCCCTTCCAAAAACTCTCGTCCAATGGATTGCTGAGCAATTGACGGCAAATTTCAACTCGTCTGTTGGCTTGTGCTTCGGTGAGTTCGTGCGGATCTTGGTGCTGCTTTTTGTGAACAAAATCAAGTTGCTTCAAATGTCGGTGAATTGTCGATTTGCCAACTCCAAGCTCATCAGCCAATTCTCGAGTGCTCGATGAAGGCGCAATGTCCAACCCGGTTTGCAAGTCTCCATCCAACTTTAACGGCCGCCCCGAACGAGGCTTATCTTCAAGACTCATGTCGCCAGAATCAAAACGCTTGCACCACTTTGAGATCGCCGCATATGCAATTGTTCCCTCCCCTTCGGCAGCACAAATCTCTTCTGCATCTTTTCTGGTTGAAAGACCTCACTTCCAGCAGTAACGAATCAAACCTCGCAGCTCAATTTTATCAACTGCCATCTGGAATACAAAGATGAAGATCACTATAACAATATAAATGCAAAATTGCATAAAAAATCCAATTTTTCGCAAGTGTTTTCGAACTTTTGGGACAACCTAATAATAATTGTTATAAACTTTTCCGTTTGTATTTATATACTTCTCTTCTTTTCCACCTCCGTAAAAATGAGCTCATTTTTTCACTTGTAACATAAATACTTTTTTTTTTTAATCATATCACCCCAAGCAAGGCGGTAACGCCACTGATGTGCAGGGGGCTACGTAAGAGTGAAAAGATTGGAAAAAAGAAAGCCGGAAACCACATCCTGAACAGGGGACAAGGTACGAGCCTCTACACCTGTACAATAGACGTGGGTGGAGTGTGAACCGGGCGATAGTTTAGTCTATCTACTCCAATTAGCTTAGTCTATCTACTTGTCATTAAAAAAATACAAAGATGAATAAATCAGAATTTGGGGCTTTTCTGAAATGTTTAAACCACAGAGGCCACTATAAAACACCGGTTTGCTTCAATTAATCTCCCTATATTGGCTGTTATAGTTAATCCTGTAAGTGGATGTACGGCTGGTGAAATCGATAGTGACTCAAAAAGAAAAGTCGAAGAGTCGAGTTCAAGTTCCAGTTGAGTTTTATTGGATTCCCTTTCGCACAAATATACGTGGAATAGTAACAATCCATACATTTTTCAGCTATGGGTTAAATAGTAAGGACTACTACAGCCTTGATTTCCAACTATTCTAGGAGAAAGACAACTCCAAGTACTCCACTGACGACACCACCATTTACTTCCGCCTCAATCAGAAATCCGCTGAGGCTGACAAAGCGAACCTGGCTGCTGAGCATAAAAAGGATCTCCAGTCTGGAGTAGAGAAATGGCTCGTGAATTTTAATGCTTCCTAAACGAAGCTGCTGTCTGATAAACACCATAGACAATACCTCCTACTCCCCATTAGCATGGATCAGGCTAGTCTCCCTGAAAGCAAAACACTGCGCCTCCTCGGCCTAACTCTCTCTGCCTTGCTTGGGGTGAAATGATGATAAAAAAAACTCTGAATTCAAAACAGTATGTCGCCCTTAAGAAGCACATTTTATGCGGCTAAGGAAAAGATCATGGCGTTTGTAATGGCTATGATTCCAATGGTAATCAGCCTTGATTGATTTCTTAAATGACTGATTGATTCAATGATTGATTGATTGATTAAATTCATAAAGTCTAGTTCCCAGAACAGAGCTCATCCGAAAAATTGCCATGAAAGTACTTATAAAACATTTAAAAAAGCACAGAGAGGCAACCTTACGGTGGTATTTAAGTGACTGAAGCCGAATTGTAAGATCAGGACTAATAATATTGCTGATTCTTCTTGGGATCTCCTCTATTAGCTCAAAGTAAATAGCAGGGGCACCGGACCATATGTAGCAGCAATATTCTAATCATGGACGAATGATAGAACTTATATATATGTAAGATAGATTCTACAGAGAAACACTTTCTCGTTCGACAAAGTGAACTAACTTTAGCAGCCGAACTAGCAATGGATTCAATATAGTTTTTTCACTTCATGTCGGCTAAGAACGTGAGCAAGAAAAGGCGCAACAAGTCACTTTCCTGGAGGTTAGCATCAGCCATGCTAACAGAAGGCAGAGAGGGCCGTTTCTCAGATGATTAATGAAGAGAGATTTAGTTTTGGAGGCGTTAAAAGTAACAAGTAAGCTTTTGTCCCAGTTAACGACGGTCTTGAGGCCATTTTGGACATCAGACGCCATTTTGACTTTGTCAGACTGATCATCCTCACTATCGAGGCCGGAGTAAATGGTTGTGTCATCGACGTAGATGCCAAGTTGGGAGCTGATGTCACCAGGAAGGTTGTTCATGAAAATTTAAAACAGCGTAGGATCAGCGATAGATCCCTGGGGGCACACATATTACTATGTAAAGAACTAGACAAGCAATCGTTTAGGATAAGTTTTATTGTAAAAGGTTTAGATTAAACAAAGTAGTTCTTTTTCACTAAAAAGCGAGTGACAGCAGAAAGCAAAAGGAATTACGTGCACTGTCAAAATGGCACGTTTGTTAGTATTTAATTTAGCCCAGCTGTTCCTGCCTCTGATTGTGGTCTTGGTTTTTGTCACGTACTGAGGTGAAATAGACAGATTACACCTCACAACACAAAAGGTAAAAATATAAAAATACCGTAAATGATTGGTTGTTCAACTAGTTGCAGCCAGTTTGTTGATAAACAAGTATTTAGCGAACGACAACAAAATAAACTCGCACATCCAGATTCAAAGCCAAATGAAGTTGTTTACATTCGCCTCGTTTTCAGGTCTGATTTTTAAAAAATGACGTCTCACTTCCTGTTCAAGAAAACAAAATACATACAAATAAAAATTTTATTTTTCTGCTTTTGCAGTTCAGTCGTATTTCTTTTCTTTCTTTTTTTTATAAATTGTAGAATGTCTTCAAATTTCACTTTCAAATAACTCCAAAATTGCATTTTGTTAATGAAAATATCTCCATGACTATACTCGGAGTATAAACCTACGTATTTCCAGTTGATATTGAATGTGTCCAAATGTATAAATAAAATATTTTTAAAAAGTTCATATTAAAAGAAAACATTTACTTCTTTAAAACTTATATCTCTTTATATCTATCTCTCTATCTCTATATCGCTATCTCTCTATATATCTCTATTTCTCTATATATCTCTATATATCTCCCTCACTCTTTCTCTCTCTCTCTCTCTCTATATATATATATATATATATATATATATATATATATATATATATATATATATATAATCACCGAATGAGAAGGAAATTGGAAATTCTCATATAAAAAGAGAAAGAAGAAAAGACTGAACAATTCCTACGAAATGGATGTTTATGTTTGCTACTCCAGAGTCTAGTTATTATGACTAGCATTCACTCATAATAAGAGAGGCTCCACGCACAACATCCGCTATAAAAAAAAAAAAAAAAAAGGAAAGGAAGAAATGCTGAAAATTAAAAAATAGAATTTGGTTCAAACATACTTTGTTGATGTTAGCCGAAACTAAACTTCGCGCCAGTCTCGAGTCTTTCTTAAGTGTATATAATGACACAGCCGACAGATAACAGCAAAGAAGCGTCAGCCAGAGAAACCGACCAAGTGTGAAGAAATTAAGTGGTTCTGTGTTTAAGACATTTTCCCGCCCTTCGTGAGGGCGGAAAAAGCACACCATTTGGCACCCGCAACGTTTCCCTATCAGGTCTGACTCGTAAACTATCTAAACTTATTTATAAATGGAACTGTGTGTGTGTGTGTGTGTGTGTGTGTGTGTGTGTGTGTGTGTGTGTGTGTGTGTCCGTTACCTATAGACTCCGAAACGGCTGAACCGATTTTCTTGAAAATTTACACAGTTGTACTATAAGCGTCTGCGAGTGTTCTTAACTAGGTTTTGTGTCGAAGTACCCCCGATAAATATCGAAAATCGATAATCGAAAAAATCGGTTTATAGAAGGAGTGGTCCGATTTTAATCAAATTTGATACACTCACAGACAGACATAAGAATTGATATTCAGAAGTTTCAAGGTTGCAGTTCTTACAATAGTGCAGAAAATCGATTATATATATATATATATATATATATATATATATATATATATATATAAGGCAAGATGTTTGTGTGTGTGTCTGTTTCTCTGCCTGTATGTCTGTATTTTTTTCAGCCCTTTTATTTTAGTTTTTGCTTCGGGTTTGGCTCTAAGTAGGTTAATTGTAGTTCTTAGTCTCAAACATGATACCATTTACTCAGAGGACTTATTTAGCCTTCAAAATTAAGTTTACGACGAAAAAACCTTATTTGATATCGATACCAGGAAATCGAAATTTGACTTACATCCATTCATTTTTCTCTCAGTCTACGGTTTCGCTTTAACTGGAAACAACTATTGCTTTTTAGTCTTTCGTGTCAACGTCCAAAGAGTCTGAGCTCCAGGACCATGGATTAGTTTTAATGCTTTCATTACAGCCGAGCAACGCAGGGCTATACTGCTAGTTAACTAATAAGCCGAATGAACTTTCGCCAATCCGAATTACAAAGGTCTTGCTCAAATCGAAGTCAAATAAATAAACATATATTATTTGTATATACCTTTGATTCTGCTCGTTTATTCAAAATCTCCTGAAATATCACATAATCAAGCTGAGGTTAAAAAAACGTTAGACATGCTATGAACAGGTTGATACATGCTTTGGGCGATCATGTCTCAAAAGAGACATGACTGACTTGGCAGAAGATTATCTCGCAGTAGGTTGCCATTGCTTTCTGCGGTAGACTGCTTGCCAACCATGGCTATAGAATCCAATCTGTCCTGCTATTTAAATCATAGCTAGGGGGCAGAAGAGATAGATTATATTACATTGTTATATTATGTATAATTAGTGGGGGATCAGTTTATTAATTCATGACAATATAAAACCGAACCCCCACTTAATACCCAGTAGAAGCCCTAATCATGTTTCAAGCTATTATATTCAGTCAGTTAAGTGCCATCCGTTATACACCTTAGGCAATCATGTCTCGAAAGATACATGACTTACTGGGTAGAAGAATTATCCCGCAGTATGTTGCCATCGCTTTCTGTGGTAGACTGGTTGCCAGCCAAAGCTATAGAAGCCAATCTGTCCTATTATTTAACCCATAACAGGGTATTTGTGCGTAAGTGGACGCAAGGAATTCAACTGGAATTCGAACTTGACTCCCCGATTTGTCATTCCGAGTCGGTATCCATTGTACCACATCCTCGAGACATAGAAGACTTGTTTTAATTGAGACATACAAGACTAAACTTAAAACAAATTCATATATAGCTTTTCTAGCCAGTTTTCCAGGATGCATTTTAAGAAAAGTTGTGCGTTGTGGTGCAGTGGATATCCACTCGGAACGACAACTCGGGAAACCGAGTTCGAATTCCAGTTGAATTCGTTGCATCCACCTGCGCGTAAATACTCTTAAATAACCTACTGCGGGATAATCTTCTGCCCAGTCAGCCATGTCTCTTTTGAGGCATGACCGCCCAAGCGTGTATCACGTATGGCATTTAACTGACTATTTAAATTTATGAATTATTCGATTTGCCAGCACTGTCAAAATATAACCGCCATATTGTTAGTAAATTTTCAATTGCATTGGTTATATTTCCAGCATGAGTAATCAGACTTTTAACTATGCAACCAACGATGTTGTCGAAAGTTTTAAATAATGCAGTTTTTAAACCACTGAAGCTTTATTTTTTAATTCTCCGAAGAAAATTAACTCGAAATGAAATGAAAGTGTAACGTATTTACAGTCCTATTCTCTTCTTAATAATGATTTAATCTGGTAATATTCTACTAATACGAGACATTTCGATTATTGCTGTCGAGTAACACCTCTGGTTAATTTGAAAATTTCGGAACATTTCATTATGAAAGGAAGACTAAGTTGCGTAACCGATAAATATATAACGTCATACTGTTCCTTAATCTAACAATAATTACCCAGAGCAGCTTAGCATGGGATAGTTAGCAAGTTTGGTTGACTATTGCAGCTGAGTTCGATCCTCAGTGGCAGCTTCATACTCATAATTCGTGATTTCTTATTTCCCTGATTTTTTGGGAAACTAGCTTCATGATATATTCCGAAAAGAAATACAGTATAAATAAGTCAGTTGAAGAATGGTACTCAATACCAGGAAATAAGGTATACCGATTTATTGTACTAAGGTACAATTAACAACAATACACATATAGGCAAGCCACGGGTTGGAGCGGAATCGACTATCAAATAGTGAATGCCTTCACCTAAGACCTTTCCCGTATTTACTAGCCTTCCCACGCAAGGCCAGATGTGACACATGGTCATTTTATAGTGGGTATTCCCGGCCATATAGCCGGCCCAAAAAATGTCTGTCTATTTTTCCCCAGTCGTGGTTCTACCCTTCGGCGAAACCACGACTGGGTTTGTGCTCTCTGCTCGGAAGCAGAGAGCGCCCTCTACCCGAAGGAAGAGAGCGGACAGTGTCATAGAGCAGTCAGGCGAATGCCTAAGAGCTTTCCGTATTTACCAACCTTCCCACGCAAGGCCAGATGTGACACATGTTCATTTTATAGAGGGTATTCCCGGCCATATCGCCAGGCCAAAAAATCTCTGTCTATTTTTCCCCAGTCGTGATACTACCCTTCGGAGGAATCACGACTGGGTTATTGCTCTCTGCTCGGAAGCAGAGAGCGCCCTCTACCCGAAGGCAGAGAGCTGACAGTGTCATAGAACAGTCAGGCGAATGCCTAAGAGCTTTCCCATTGTCGTACCGCTCGTTACCGTCTTTTATAAAGTAGAACATTCTATTTTCGGGGATGGCAGGATGTTCCATTATAACACTTCACATTCAACCTGCAGGGTGGATTTTCAGCTTGTCTGAGTTATTTAAACAACTTCCTTAAATTTAAATATTTCTCCCCTCTTTAAAATGAATAAATTATTTGTATATAACTTTATTATCGTGTTATTCTGGTTTTCTGGTATGAATAATTTCCAAAATAATGACAACACTTCATTTTAATTTCAGTCAACACATTCAAAAAAGTGTTGACATGAAACACTTGAAAAATCAAAGAAAATAAGCCAAATATTTTAAGGTCACAAAGTTCAGCTATACATTTTTCCCCATCTTTAGAAAAGTGTTTCTAGACAAATTTTTAGAAAGATTCACGAACTTATATACCAAAATATAAATAAATTGTGCAAAACTATAATTTCTAGTTGTAAATCATATAATTCTGCTTGTTCCTTCCTTAGTTAGTTTGTTAGTTAGTTAGTTACTTAGTTCCTCCGTCCGTTACGCCACTGATGAAAGATAACACACTTACTCTCTACACGAGCTTTTCCTTCCCCTCTATCTTTTTATAGACGCTACTCTCCTCAGCCTTTTCTCTCACCTTTGCTAAACGGAAGGGTAGTAAAGAGTGAGAAAGTAGGAGGAGAGAGCCTATAGCATTACCGTAGCAGTAGCAGCTTAAGCTGGTGGTAGTAGCAGTAATTTTGTGTGTGTATATATGTGCATGTACTGTACAATATAGTAAAAATAGGTAGGTTTGTTGTCGTATCCCGCGACCTAATAACGACATTTCTGGCCTACACCCTTGGACATTGTTCAGTTGGTCTTTTCTGTTTATAATGGACACAAGAGCAAAGATTTTTCAGTAATAAAAAAACATTTTCTCTTTCAAAATCTCTCACAAAATAGCGTACAGTATTTTGGTTATGGTCTGTGCATACGCCGCTTAATATAATATAAGATTACAGTAAAGTAGCTTCTATGGACATTACTTTTATTGATATTTTAATAAAATTACACTCTGTGTTATCGTTATTTTATTATCCAATATCTTTATGTTTGAAGACGTTACTATCATTTGTAGTATGACAAAGTAAAATTTTTCCAGGAAATCATAATTATCCTTCCGTGGAAATTCCACGGGTTTCGCTAGTTAAACATACATTTTTAAAAAATTTATAACTCCCATGCAAACTTGTCTCAAAAATGGAAATCGGAGACAAAATGTTTTATTTCAGAAAAGAAGATGAAAAGCAAACACAGCTCAGGTTGAGTTAGAAAAATTACCAGTAAAGTTATTTTATGACACCACACCCCTCCTCGTCTCAAAATTATGTTGTGTACGCTAATTGGCTGTAAGTTAGTCGCACCAGAGTCTGCAGCTTCCGTTCCGTCCCAGGTAATCACAGATGTCAAATGATCAATCAAAAATCTTTCAATTCCTCTACTACGTTGTGATTTCTGATCTCAGAGAAAATTACGGATCTACGAAAAAAGGATGGTTGAATCTTCGTGCTGCACTTCTCAACAACTGAAATCAAGAGGTGGTTGGGTGAACATTCAGAAATAAGGGAAACAGGCAAGAACGTCTATTGAACAGGTGAAGAGGCTCATCCCTTGTTTCCTGTTTAGGATGTGGTTTCCGGCTTTCTCTTTTCCAATCATTTACTCTTTTTTTTCTTTTTTTTTTTCATTTGGAGTAGATAGACTAAACTATCGCCCGGTTTACACTCCACCCACGTCAATTGAACGGGTGAAGCGGCTCATCCCTTGTTTCCTGTTTAGGATGTGGTTACCGGCTTTCTCTTTTCCAATCTTTTACTCTTTTCCAATCTTGTACTCTTATTTTTTTCAATTGGAGTAGATAGACTAAACTATCGCCCGGTTCACATTCCACCCACGTCTATTGAACAGGTGAAGAGGCTCATCCCTTGTTCCCTGTTTAGCATGTGGTTTCCGGCTTTCTCTTTTCCAATCATTTACTCTTTTTTTTCTTTTTTTTTTTCATTTGGAGTAGATAGACTAAACTATCGCCCGGTTTACATTCCACCCACGTCAATTGAACGGGTGAAGCGGCTCATCCCTTGTTTCCTGTTTAGGATGTGGTTACCGGCTTTCTCTTTTCCAATCTTTTACTCTTTTCCAATCTTGTACTCTTATTTTTTTCAATTGGAGTAGATAGACTAAACTATCGCCCAGTTCACACTCGACCCACGTCTATTGAACTGGTGAAGAGGCTCATCCCTTGTTTCCTGTTTAGGATGTGGTTTCCGGCTTTCTCTTTTCCAATCTTTTCACTCTTACGTAGCCCCCTGCACATCAGTGGCGTTACCGCCTTGCTTGGGGTGATATGATTAAAAAAAATTCTAATTCTCCGTACATCAAAAGAGAGAGAATAATAAAAATAAAATTAAAAAAATAAGTACTAAAAATAAAATAGAATCCAACTTTTTCAGTGTCCACAAGCTGCTACTGCGGCTACGATGTTGAGGTATTGTTACTAGTGTGTGGAAGAGAGAGATAGTGAGGGTTCCGCGTCTTTCACTTCACGTGTTCTTTTGTCTGCCTGACGTATCTCTACTGACAAACTGTGGTCTCTCTGTCTTGATTTTCAAATCCGTTGTGTTATTGCTGAAACCGTTTCAATACGGTGCGGGGTGGAAAGTGATCGGAATATCTTCCCATTAAAATCCATTGTCTGGATCAGATCAACCGCGTGCAATTCACGCTATGCTGACGCGATTTCGTTGACTTTAGACGTTCGCCTCTCAGCGTTGATTACGTGGATGGCCTTTTCCAAAAAGTTTCCGATAATTTCTTATTTCGGTCGAACATTTATTTTCTTTCTCTGAGAGAGGTGAAAGGGAGAGCAACAGACAATGAGGAAGAAAAAAGAACCAGCCCTTTTTATATATATCAAATAAACATATCAGATGACGTCACCCCGTAAACGCCCTGTGTTTCGCGTCTCTACCTTTCTCGGCCACCCTAACGTTTATTTCCTTCCTTCCTCCTCTCTTTCTCCCAGCCTCTCCTAAGAAAAAAAAAGTTGATTTTTCTGGGAAGAAGAAATATATATACACACAGATATTTTCCAAATATCTATTCCTTGGTTCCAATCAAGGGTCCGTCGATATCCGTTTAACGTGTGGGCATAAGGAACACTTACAGTGTTACAATTTCATTCTACGCAAAAATTCACCTTGTTTTGGCAATTCATATCGACGAAAGCAAATCGAGCGAAACGAGAAATTTAATCTAAACTACCATTTAGGTACCTCCAACCATTTTCGATATCTAAATTTTAAACTGAATTTTTAAAAATAAAAAAAAAATTTTTTGCAACTTTTATTTTAGTTTTAATTGAAAGCTAAACGATTAAATTTACTATTTCCAGGAAGCAAAATACTCTGATGTATTTCAAACAGAAATTATAATCATTGGAATCTAAAATTTTGAGATTTTTGAAAATCTTTCAATTTTTTGGCCATTTTTAAGCGATTTACACATTTTTAAACAAAAGTTAATTCTCGGTTTTAAAAACCTTACAAAAATAAAATATAGATCTGTGACTCATTATTTTTGAAAAATGAGCAAAATTAATGTTAAATTAATCTGATCTACATAAGTATTACTTATTTATAGCATGAAATTTGGAATAAAACTATTTCTTAAACACAGAGTTCAACTTTCTGACCTTTCCACCATATGTATTGACAGATGCGAGATAAGATAAGTGTATGGCGATCACAAGTGACATAACTGTACATTTTTTTCCTGTAAGGGGAAGAAACCCTGACCTTTTAATTTACACATAGAAACTACGATATAAAAAAATATCAAATCCACAAAAAATAAATAAATAAAATTTTTTAATTATTTTAAAAATTGAAAGGCACGAAGATTTGTATTAAACTTTTTAATTTTCGATTAGTAAATATAATCTTCGCTTAATAAGTTCTTAAACTAACGCCAACAAATCTTTGAAATATTTTTTAAATATTTTTGAAAATTTATAAATTATTATAATTTTAAAAAAATGATAAGTTCTTTTAATTTTTTTTTCAGACTATAATGTCTTTAATTATATTATTTATTCAAGCAATTAAAGGCTTATCAAATTAAATAATGTCATAGTTATATTGCATTTTTATTTCATTATTCTGAGATTTTCGGAAATAAAGGGAAAAATTAAAAAAATAATAATAGATTACATTCCCCAATGAGTCTTGCGTTTAACTAATAAAACCAATTATCGTAACAAAATTAAATTTCTTAAAATTTCATGAATTTTTACGTGGAGGAGGGTAACAGATACAAAAATATATACATATTTTTAGCAAGATTTTTAAAAAAATAATATTTCAAAATTAGTTTCATTCATTTATGAATAGGTCCTGTTTCATTAAAATCCGACAATTACTTGATTTTTGCAAGAATTTTAAAATTAATGTGTTTGTCACCGGAAAAAAAAAAACTGAGTATTGTATTATTACGTTTTCCATTTTAAACTCTCGTAACGATTTGATTAGCCGCTAACTAAAATCAAAACAAAATGTTTTACCAAAATTTTGATCGTGTCAGAAGGGATTTAAAAATTTTTAAAAAATAATTAAAAATATTTTGATCTTTCCTTTTAATAATAATATAAATATTTTGATGGAAGAAGTTCGTTTTTACTAAGTTTCGGGCCTTTTTTCTTCATACTATGCTGTTTTTTCAGCGATTTAGTGGAGGTAACTAAAAATCATCCGCATACAGGTCTGTTTCGCTTTATCACAGTTCATCAGTGTGGCTAGATTAAACAATTGTTTCAAGCTGACAAAAGGTCGGTCATTTAACAGACACGGGGTGGAAATTGCAGAGACATCTCAAAGAAAAATATTAGACCTTACAAACAAAAAGAAATTTTGACAAGATTTACATCCACATGCGGGCAGACGACCATTGGAAAATATAAAATACAGAAATTAGGACACCAGGGAGAAACTACAATATGAAAGACTCAGAGAAAGAAAGGAGACCCCCGCCAATATTCTAAATTCGCTATTTTATTATATATTTCAATTGACGTCTAAGATTTTCCTGATCCTTCTCAATGATCTTCCTGATGTAATCAGTTCACAAGTAGGCATCTATGCAGATGACATCACCATTTGCTCCCGTCTCGGTAGGAAATACATCAAGACTGAGAAAGTAAATCTCTCTGCTGCTCTTGAAAAGGACCTCCAATCTGTGTTGGAATGGGGTAGGAAATGGCTCGTAAATTTTAATGTTTCTAAAATGAAGCTGATATCATTTAAAAACCACAGAGAAACTTTCCATCAATATGGATCATGCTAGTCTCCCAGAAAGCAATACATTGCGCCTCGTCGGCCTCACTCTCTCAGCCGACTTCAAGTGGAACGAACACATCGAATCATTAGCAAAATTTACTGCTAAGAAAGTTGGGTCACTGTGTCGGAAGAGAAAGTTTTTATAAATCTACCATTCATTCGTGCATTAAATACTGTTGCCATATCTGGTTGGGTGCTCCTGCTATTTATCTCGAGGTTCTCGTCAGAATCCCTTTTGCACATTTATAAATCTGACATTCGTTCATGCATTGAATACTGTTGCCATATTTGGTCGGGAGCCCTTTCTATTACATACTGGGTTCTCGAGAAAATCCAAAAAAGGATCTACAATGTAACAGATTCTGATTTGGCAGATCGGCTTTAGTCACTTTCTCACCGGCAGGATATGGCTTCCCTCCATCTTTTCTACAAATATTTTCACGGCTTCTCTCCCTGTTACACCGAGCACACGAATTTTCTCGTGCTACTAGATTAGCAATACGCCCCACCCTTTTACCGTCAAAAGAGTCGCATGTAACCTCCAAATCTACTTTATCAGTTTATTTTTTCGAACTTCCCCTTTCTAGAATTCCGTTCCCTATACTTGCTTCCTTGACAGCTACAATGTCCAAAAGTTTAAGTGCAACGTCAATTGTCATTTTCTATCTCCTTGGTTCTCATCTTTCTCTTATCCTTTCTTTGACATCTTCTGTACTTTGTTCTTTTTTTTCCGCTCCCGTCTCATTGTAACCCACTGCGCACCAGTGTTATTACTGCCTTGCTTGGGGTGAAACGATTATATAAAAAAAAAAAAGAGAAGAAAAAACATCGTTTATTTAATTAAATTGAAATATTTTCTAACAAAATTGATATGTTTCTAATTTTAAAATATAAATACTAGTCATCGGAAATTATATTAAAATAGGAAAAAAAATTTTTTTTAATTTTGTAAATTTGTTTTTTAAAGCCAGGTACAAATTGTGGTTCGGAACGAGAAAATCGGAAAGCCGAGTTCAAATTCAAGTGAGATTCCTTGCATTCACTTACGCGCAAATACTCTCTCTCTCTCTCTATTCCCTCCAGTTATGTGTTAAGTAATTAAGTAGATCGGATTTTATAGCCTTGGCTGGTAACCAGTTTACCGCAGAAAGTAATGGCAACCTGCTTCGGGATAATCTGCCTAGTCAACCAGGTCTCTTTCGAGACATGATCGCCCAAGCCTGTATCACATATGGCATTTAACTGACAAAAGATATTTACACTATATTGTTCGGATTGTTGCCTTTATCATCAGGGGATATACGACGGAATTTCGAACTCAGCCCTTTATTTAGTTTACAGAGATAAATTCTCATTCCATGTGCCATGACTTTTCTTTATTTCACCTTGGTTGAAGTAATCTACTGACTTGACCCAAAGATTTGTGAGTTCAATACCTTCCCACAGCAGAGGTGAACAAAAACATGGCGAAGTGATTTATTAAGGGGAAATAAGTAAAACTGAGATATCCAGAAAAGACATGGCACGTTGAACGAGAACAATCTAGTGGACTAAATTAGGTTTGAATTTCCAACGGATATCGCTTGAAGACGGCTAGTGTAGTTAAAATAACTCATTTCAGAAATATGACAAGTAACAAAAGATTATATAGAAATCAGTTTCCGATTTGGTGTCTACGCAGATGACATAACTATTTACTCCCATCTTAATGATAAGTCAAATTTGCGGCTGGTCTAGAAAATTACCTACAATCTGTTGTTTAATGGGGCAAGAAATGGCTTATTAATGTTAACGTTTCTAAAACGAAACTGTTCTCTTTTAATCATCATAGAGAACTATTTTTGGCTTCCATCCGTATAGCTGATGCTAAACTCCAGATGAGTAACTCACTGAAATTTGGTTAAGCGTTTTCCACTCACATGAAGTACAAAAAATATATTGAATCAATTGCTAAGTCTTAAGTTATGAAAGTTGGTTCATCCTATCACCCTAGATAATTTTAAATAATGTATATCCTCTTTATTATAATAAAAACCGTTGTGGACTAGATAGATAGATAGATAGATAGATAGATAGATAGATAGATAGATAGATAGATAGATAGATAGATACTTTTCTGTTGTTTTTTTTTCCAGATGCTTTTCAAATGAAAAAACTGCGACGAAAAAATATATTTCCTGTACCTGCACTGTTAAACAAATTAGCAATTATACCTAATTCTTTTATGAAAACCTGTTTGCCCATGTTTTAAGAGAGTTCCTTTTTAAACCCAGTGGTCTTCGCAAATCTTTGTCACCAAGTTGTTGTGACCTGTTAGGGACAGGAAAAAATGGTAGGTAGATTGCACAGAACACATAAACAAAATAAGAGTGTTATTAGTCAGCAGATAGAATTGTCCATTGGAACTGTCAAGTTACACTGTCTCCACTGCCTTCCTTTAGGAAGTCTCGCAGGTTAGTATTTATAAAGGAGGAAGAGTTCATTCCAATATAGATAGGGCACCATAACTATATGAAGCTGAGATGCCACATTAGGACTAGTATCATTGCAGATTATTCTTTGTATATTATCAAGTATCTCTACATAGCAGAAGCACCAGATCAGATGTCACAGCAACATTCAAAGCAAGGATGAATGCTCAACTTATATAAATGTATAATTATATGTGTAATATAATTTCTGCTTGATTTCTTTCTGTGTTGGTCAGTTAATATCATTTATTTCTTTTTTCTTCTTCTTGCAGACGCTCTAAAAAACAACATTGAATTGATGAAGCAGCAATACAAGACAATGCTGGATTGGAAAAACAAAATATCGAACCAAAATGCAATTAATAAAGAACGTTACACAGAATCCGTAAAAGCTATTCAAGAATTAAAACAAAAGAACATTGATTTTGAACAATCAGCACAACAAGAAAAGGTTGTATTCCCTCATATTATTGTGTTTCTTTAACACTTCCACTGCTGTAGGCATACTTATACATATTAAGAAACTTAGAGTGTCTGCTGTTGACATATATATACATTTTTAAGATACTGTGAAATATCAGTATTGTTTTTAGTGCTTAGTACTATGTCTGATTTAGTGTAGGCATATAGTTGTATTCAATGCAACCTTTTCTATAATGTATTTTTATTACCTTATGTTTTGGGATGACCATTTTGCTTAGTATGTATTTCATGGCTCATGAGAAATTGCTATCATCATCTTTAATTTATTTTTGGTAAAAGCAATTTTCTATTTTTGCTGTAACAATGCAGCAGTGAAAGTGTTAACAATTACAATTTGGAATTTTTAGAATCTTTTATGAATTTGTCAAAGGAATAGTATAAATTGCTATCAATATCTTTAATTTATTTTCAGTAAATAACATTTTTCCCTGAATGGGCCAGCACAGCCATGCAACAATGCAACAGTGAAAGTTTTAACAATTACATGTTGGAATTTTAAAACTCTTTTATGAATTTGTCAGTTGTAAAAGGATAATTTTAGAATAACAGAAATTTTATAAATGGGTCTGGGCCAGCACAGCCATGCAACAATGAAAGTTTTAACAATTACATGTTGGAATTTTTAAACTCTTTTATGAATTTGTCAGTTGTAAAAAGGTAATTTTAGAATAACAGAAATTTTATAAATGGGTCTGGGCCAGCACAGCCATGCAACAATGCAGCAGTGAAAGTTTTAACAATTACATGTTGGAATTTTTAAACTCTTTTATGAATTTGTCAGTTGTAAAAAGGTAATTTTAGAATAACAGAAATTTTATAAATGGGTCTGGGTGTGTAGAAACTCGGATAAAAGAAATAGGTCTTTTAAGGAAAAAGGTCTTCTATAGGAAGAAAATCGTCTTTATTTCTGAAAGTAGTACTAGTTGAGAATCCTTTATCCGAAATTCTTGCTGCTTCAGTTTTCAGATCTTTTTTTTATTATTTTGCAATCCAGGCTATTTAATTTGCATATTTTGAAACAAATGAACAATTTTGAACAACCAGCACAAGATGAAGTTGTATTCACTCATATTGTTGAGTTTCTTTAACACTTTCACAATTGTGGGTATATTTATATGTCTTTAAGAAACTTACATTGCTTGCTGTTGAGTTGACATATATATATATATATATATATATATATATATATATATATATAACATTTCCTGAGATTCTGAATCATAGGTTCCTATGTAACAATGCCTCTCGTTGCTCTAAAACATTATATTTGATGTAGTGAGTGAAGAAACTATAACCTGTTCTTGAATCTTATAAAAAGAAAACTGTGAATGCAAATTTAATAATGTCAGTTGATTTTTTCCATGTTTTTTTTTCTTTTCTTGTGTAAATTACCAAGTGAGAGAGAAAATACCAAACCGATAGCTGCCCTAGCAGCAGGTTATTAAACTGCCTAATACAAAGACACATCTTAATTTCGTTCACAACTGGCCGATTCACAATTCAGCCAGTCTCTCCAGCCGATTATCTTCGTCCCTTCTTTCTTTTCATTCCAAAACTATTCCTTTTATCTCACGCCTTTTGCGTGGAGAAACATGTTTCCATCCCGAGATGCTTCTAGAAAAGACTAGATTTCTCTCGAACTATCCCGAATCAGAAGTCCTATTTATTTATTTATAAGATCAGATTCCTGGCCTAATTTTAGCTAGCACTGGTCAGTTGCATTCACCTTTGAAAGCCTGACATGCCTCTATCTACGATGCTGACTTTTCTCACTGAGAGGTTGACTTTAAAAAACTTTTGACAAAATAACATCTGTTGTTTGGCAATTGGATGACCAGTGAGTTCACATTTTTAGTGTTGCTAAAATATCTTTTTTCTTGGAATTATTTCAAACTTTTGTTCTCATCTTGGGTGATATAGTTATTATAATAGACACGACATTTCAACCAAGTACCCTCTGGTCATCATCAGGTGTCCATAGATTGGCTGATGTGGAATATCTCATTATTTCGAAATATCTTGTGAAATCAATTATTGTTCTTTTATGTTGGAATTTGGTACTTTCACTACTAAGTCCAAAGATCGAACTCATGACCACCAGATGATACTAAAACATGCTTAACAAACTACTATATCCACTACGCCACCGTCCCGAATGATGTCATGATAAATAATGGGGAATAAGTTATGTTTGTTCACAATCAGCTGATGAATAAGGAAGAATTTTAATAAAGCCTTGGTGTTATAATAGGCACAACATTTTGACCAAGTACCTTCTAGTCATCATCAGGTGTCCATACAGGATATCTCATTGATTACTGTGAAATATCCTGTGAAATAAATTATTGTTCTTTCATGCTGGAATTTGGTACTCTCACTACCAAGTCCAAGGATCAAACTCATGACCACTAGATGATACTAACACATGTATAACCAACTACTATATCTACTACGTCACCGTCTCGAAGGACTTTAGTGGTGTATTTTTGGAGCCTTATATATTCAGTGTCAGGTGGATTTTGACTACTGTATTATGTGGGTGGGTTCATGCCAATTGTCATAATTTGTATTTATTTCTGAGATAAGTAATTTTATATAATCTTGGAATTATTCCAAACTTTTTATTCTCATCTTGGTTGATATAGGTATTATAAAACAATTTATGAACACCTGATGATTACCAGAGGGTACTTGGTCGAAACGTTGTGTCTATTATAACACCAATATCAACCAAGATGAGAACAAAAGTTTGAAATAATTCCAAGATTATTTCAAACATACGCACTGTAATGGGGGCGCTAGAGGGTGTCGTCAGTGATGTCATCGTGAGGATCACTAGGGGGTTTCGGGTCTTTCAACATCATACCCCGCTCATTGCGCCGACCCGACCCGACCAGAGATGATCAGCCTCTGGCCCACCCTCGATAAGCACTTTCAGACACTGGAAAATTATGTTTAGGCCCGGTACGAAACCTTGCAAATGCTTCCGATTGGCGACAGTTAGAGCCACTTTCCATCATGAGCTCGTCCGAAACATTAATTTAGATGCAGAATTTCGGGGAATTTTAGCTAACAAAAGTTTGAAATAATTCCAAGATTATTGAAAATTACTCATCTCAGAAATGAATACAAACCTTTTTCTTATGATTAAAAGAACCTAATAATCTGCTTCAAAATTTATCAAATGCTAGGTTAACTAATGTTAAGCACTTCTTTTTCAAAATAGGTATAAACACATAATAGCCTACAATAAGACTTGTATTCTGATAAATTTTTATTATGTTGGCAACGTTGCTTAACTTAGTCTGTAATGTAGTGCATACGATCATAATCAAAATGGCAACGCCCATGAGAAATTGCTGTCAGTTTCTTTATCGTCATTTCCACTAAATGGCATTTTATTATTTCTTCAAGCTACCAATGTGATACCAATGCAGTAGTGAAAATATTAAAGTCATATTGTTACATGTTAAGTGTAACAAAAGGAAAATGATTGACCAAAATTCAGAGTTAAAAATCCCATACAAATATATAATTTACAATAAACACAAAATGATATATATACAAAATTTACAATTTTTTTGCATTCAAAACAGAAAACAGAGTTTACTACTGGCAGGCAAAGTGTTACGAAGAGGAAGGGAGGTGTCAAATATCTTTACCCAGTTAAGATAGCAAAGTTTAAGTGCTATACTTTTTGGAAATCTCAAATGTGTATATAAAGAATAATTATTAGTTTGGTCAATGAAAGAGTCAAAAATATCTATTTACCAATATTGTTCCATGAGGTTCTCTTTCAGGTTTTAGTTGGTCGGCAACTTTTCTTAGAGATTCTTTTGGCTGGATGCACAGATCCATGAATCTGTCTGGAGTTGATAACGTCAGCAAATGCTGACTACTTTCTTCCCAAAACCTATTTTTATAGGGGCTAACACCTAATTTGCATATTCCAGAATCCTTTAGAATTCTCTAGATTTTACTCAAATTCTATTGGACATTCTAGCATCTTCCAAACATTCTATTTCTAATTTCCTTATTTTCACGACTACTTCCTGAATTAAAACTTTTTTGTAATAACAAGTAGAACTCAAATGAATCCCTTACTACATTTTAGACATTATTAATATTATTTTTATATATAAATGCATCCTCGTAAGAATATCCAGTGTTTGTTTTCAACTGAAGAGATGAACAAAACTGCATTTTTCTTGACTAATTTCTCATTGACACACTGATCCAGTTAAAATCCCAATTTACAAGAAACTAGATGGAAAAACAAATATAAAATTTCTCATAAACAAAAAACAAATTTAATGACACGGATGAGAATGAAAGGATAAAAGTTTCCAAGTAAAATTCAGCGAATGAGAAAGAAAAAAAAAGAAAAAAAAAGAAAAAACATGTTTAATCCAATTCATTTAGACCTTTTGGAGGGATGTCGACGTTTCGATGCTTAAGGTGCGCTGTGATGATTTGTGAAAACTGCGGCCGTTGAAGTAATTGGTAAGCAAGTGGCAAGAGGTGTTGAATGGCTGAATGCAAGGCGTTTCCCCCGTGGCAAAAAAGGGCAAGTCCTAATTCCAGGCCTTCTCCGTAGTCGCATTCATCATTAGCAAACTGAACTAAAGTCAGCAATTCCTCCAAAGCTTCAAAGTTCTTGTCTCTCTCACTTTCTGTTTGACTTGAACAGATTTTTGTGAACATTTTTCGAAGGGTAGCTGAAACAAACAAAAAAAAGTTTTACTGTCATTATGTCTTAAGAGTTTTTTTATTATGTGTTGGTGGAGGAGGAGGTCATTGGAAAGAATGGCAAAGGGGAAAGGTCATTGGAAAGAATGGCAAAGGGGAAAGGTCATTGGAAAGAATGGCAAAGGGGAAAGGTCATTGGAAAGAATGGCAAAGGGGGAAGGTCATTGGAAAGAATGGCAAAGGGGAAAGGTCATCAAAAAGAATGGCGAAGAGAAAAGGTCATCAAAAAGAATGGTGAAGAGAAAAGGTCATCGGTTTGGTTTGTTTTACCAGCATATCAACCACTGTGAGACATTTAAATGAACAGTAGGGGTGCCTGACCATATATGACAGCAGCATTCTATGCACGGTCAGATGGTTGATTTGTATATGTACAAGATGGATTCAGGCGGAAAAAACCTCCTGGCCCGACAAAGTGACCCAACCTTCCTAGCAGTGGATTTAGCTATTGATGCAATGTAATGATTCCACTTGAGATCGGAAGATAGGGTAGGGCCAAAGAGGTGCAGTATATTGCACTCAGGGAGACTCGCTTGGTCCATGCTTGTGGGGCCCAGGAAAGGTTGCCTGTGATAATTGACAGATAGCAGTTTCGTTTTAGAAGCATTGAAATTTACAAGCCACTTTTTTCCCCAGCCCACCACCAAGTGTAGATCCCTCTCTTATGTTGTCTTAATGCCAAACGTGCGTGTGATTTGATGTACAAGTTTTCAATTGGGGATGTACTGTAGGTTCCTAGAACAAGTTTCAGACCCTAGTGATGGATAGTATCAAGTTATTTCACAAATGATTTCCTTGCTGAATCATAAATAAAGCATTTATAAGCCAATCAGGATCTAACCAATGCCTAATAAAGCTTCAGTAGCATGTCTATCACTTCCCAGTCTTTGTGAAAGATGACCGAGTAGTTGTATTGCCTTATTGCGTTTCTCACGAAAGTGTTTTATATTTTTATTTTCATATGAAGGTATGAAGGATCATTTTTTGTCAAAGATTATTCCTAGGTATTTATATTGATCTACTAGAGGCACTTCTGTACTATCGAGTTTTGATTCAAGGTTATGGTGTAGCTTTCAAAATTGGTAAAATTGTATTCACAGAATTTTTTTTGGGAGAATCTGAATCCATTTTCTGTGGCACACTTGTTTACTTTATTGAGACACTGTTGGAGTTGCCATTCAATTGTATAATATTTTCTGATCTGTAACATATTAGAAAGACATCTACATACAGCGAAAAAATCAACTCCAGGGCTCAAGCATTTAATAACACTATTTATTTTGACATTGAAGAGTTACTGATAATATGCTTCCTTGACGGACACCCATTTCTTGCTCATATAGGTCTGAGAGTGTGGTACCAACTTGAACATTAAAGGTTCGTCTGTCAGAAAGTTATTGATAAGAATTGGTAATCTTCCTTCAAGACACATTTCATTTAAGACTTTTATGATACTAGATCCCTATGTGGTATCATTAGTTTTCCTATGCTGAAGAAAACTGTCATTAAATGTTCCTTTTAATGAAAGAGTCTCAGATGAAAAGATTCCAGTTGAGCCAGGTGATCGACTGGACATTTGTTCTTTCTGAAGTCGGATTGGAAATTTGTAATTTTATTATTAACTTCAAGAAGCCAAGTAGTTTTCAGAAACTTAGAATATCACTACTGACCCATATATTATTTAAGATTTTGTGTAGGTAGTTCAGGAAAGGATGTGTGTTGGGGTGCAATAGATATTGGTTTGGAATGGTAAATCAAAGAGCCAAATTCAAATTCCAGTGGAATTTGTTGCATTCCCTTATGTGCAAATACACTTAGGAAAAGTATTAAGCTGTCTCTTCCCTCCAGCTATGGATTAAATAACAAGACAGGGTTCTATAGCCTTGGTTAGCAACCAGTCTATCACAGAGAGTAATGGCAACTTACTGCAAGAAAATCTTCTGCCCAGTCAGTAATGTCTCTTTCGAGACATGATCACCAAAGCATGTATCATATATGGCATTTGACTGGGTTCAGGAAATATTTCTTTTAGAAATTTACAGTGAATTTTGTCTGGGTGAACAGCTGAGTTGTGAAAATCTTTTAAAGAATGTAATAATTCTGGTAAAGTAGATTTAGTTTGGTTTGGTTGTTTTCCTTTTATGGCAAATCAACCTCGGTAGGTCATTTATTGCCAACTAAATTTTATTTATTTATTGCTGGTAATAACTTTTTCTTTCAACAATTTATTGTTGTGTTTCATATAAGTTTTGTGTCTAGTAATACCTTTTTCTTTTTTGAGTATCAAGATTCACTGGGATTTGTTTTTTAAAAGCAGGGTCCCCAAGTCCTATCCTTGTTATTTAACCCATAACTGGAGGGAAGGGATGGATTAATATCTTTCCCAAGGGTACCAGTGCTTAAGTAAATGCAGGGTATTCAACTGGAAATCAACCTCGGATCACCGATTTCTCTTTCAGAGCCGATATCCACTGCACCACAACGCACATCCGTCACTAAACGATTACAGTCCTGGTATTCCCAAGCGGTCACCCATCTAAGTACTGACCAGGCTCAACGTTGCTTAACCTCAGTGATTGAGCAAGAACCCCTGTATTCAATGTGATATGGACGTAAGCACGCACATCCGTCACTTAATACTTACAGCAACTGGTATTCACAAGCGGTCACCCATCTAAGTACTGACCAGGCTCAACATTGCTTAACTTCGGTGATCGAGCGAGAACTGGTGTATTCAATGTGATAGGCCATAAGCCTGGTAAAGTAGGAGGCTGGTTGTAATTTTCTTGAAATAGAAATTTATTTTTTTCTTCTTTTCATTTATTTTGATATTTTGAAATAGTTTACTAGCATTATTTGTACTTTTTAGACTGTTGATCTCATCTTTATTGCCATGTTTTTACGTTTCGGCTGTTGTACACTCTGGCCTTCTTCAGTTGCTAGGAATTTTTAATGGAACCCTTTATTTGTCTATATTTCTCAGATGAGGTAGTATTTGCATTATTTACATTGTTCAGACTGTTGTCCTCATCTTTATTGCCATGTTTACGTTTCAGCTGTTGTACACTCTGGTGCTAAGAATCTGGAACCGAATGTTTCGTTCTGCAATACTAAGAATTGTTTTTGTAAAATAAGTAATGTGCTCTGCATTATCTACATTGGCTTCTGGTATAAGTTTTAGGGCAAATAGGTTTTTAAATTCTTTCTTAAGTTTCCAATATGTTGTTCTTTCATCTGGCAAAGATCCAGAGTTTTCCAACCCAACTGAAAAGTTCGAGTTTCAGTTTAGTTTAACAGCATATCAATCTCTGTGGGTTATTTAATTCCAAAAAGGTGAGGATTTTAAGGTATATTTTTTTTAATAGTGAGAAGGTGGATTTAGTCAGATTTTAATGAAAATTCTTCATTTTTATTTTTTTTATTTTAGAAAACTGAAAATGTCTTCTAGTTTTGTATTCAAAAATGTTTTGTTGAGAATAATTTTTTTTTCTTCAAAAATGTGTTATGGTAATAATTTTTCCTTCAAAAATGTATATTTTTCTATAAAAGTCTATTTTTATGTAGATATTTCTATAAAAGCATATTTTTATACTTTCATAGTATTTTGACTCAAGTTTGGGGGTTAACTATTTGCCCATAGCTGGGACCCTAACAGGTGATACCACTCCAGGTCAGGGTGGACCTGAGAACAACAGCAATTAAGAGGTGGTTCCATGCTCCTCACAACCTCCCAATAAGAGGCCTTGATGCCGAATCAATAGAAAAGTGATCACTACCACATATATCAATATACTTACTATAGTCTAGATATGTTGCAGGATCATTTAAGGTTAGATCTACTGCTGTATATGTACCACTTGATGGATGGAGATATGTATATCACTTGTCTTTGTATAGGCATATATTGTTTCTATTGATAAAACTTTTTTTTCTCTCCAACAGTTTTCCCTTCTGGTCAGTATTTTTGTTATGGCTCATTAAGGTCAGTCATTAAAACAAATGGTTTTGGAAGCTGCTTCAATAGTTTATCTAATTCAGTTCCATCTATAGCAGGGGTCGGCAAGCTTTTGGAGAGTGAGGGGCAAAAAGCTATGTAGAGTCATGGAGGAGGGCCAAACAGTTATGGCTCCAGTGTTATGGAGAACCACGTTATTAAATATGTGAATACAATTTTGAAATTCTTTTCGATAACTTTTGCCTTGGAAAACGTATTTTGATTTTTTTCTTGTTTTTATTTACAAAGAAAGGAACTCTACCAGAAAGTGTAAAATTTTGGAGTTACAGAAAGTATTTCACCTCTTTCTCAATCAGATAAAAAAACAGGTTTCTAAAGTATGAAAAATATCTGACAGAAATTTTGTTAAAAAATATATTACATCTTAAAAATAAATGCTTCATAAATCAGTATTGCAAAAAAAAAAAATCCATTAAAAGCAATTGAGAACACTATATTTATTTAAAAGTGCTCGCTCATGGAAGCAATTTCACAGAAAAAATTATAAAACGAGGCCATAGCTAATTTTGGTGATCCCTAATTCGGGAACTTATATACCAGGGGTTGGCAACCTTTTGAAGAGTGGGGGTCAAAAAGCTATGTAGAGTCATGGAGGAGGGCCAAACATCTATGGCTCCAGTGTCATGGAGGAGAACCATGTTATTAAATATGTGAATATGTGTTTGAAGAAAGCAAGGATTCAATATAACTTAATATCTGACGGGAATTTTGTTAAAAAAATATTACATCTTAAAAATAAATGTTCCATAAATAAACGTTTCATAAATCAGTACTGAAAAAAAAAAGTTCCATTAAAATTGTCTGAAAACACTGTTTTATATTCATTTAAAAGTGCCCGTTCATGAAAGCAATTTCACAGAAAAAGTGAAAGTGAGGCCGTATGCTAATTTTGGCGATCCCTACAAATAAAAAATAAAAGTAAAACAGATTCTCCAGGTAAAAAAAAATATTTTTTTAAATTTCAACGCAATATATTCAGACTATCAAGTGTCATTTTGATTTGGTTTACCTGTAGTTATATTGTGTGCAGATTAAGGTAGCGGACCGGACAAGATTCACTCGAGGACCGGATGGATTAGGAGAGATGTAAACCAAGCATGTGGTGATGGTTTTATGTAGTGAGGTTCTTATGGCCACCGACTGTAGTGATATACACAGGTCGATTTTGTTGTGGGGGAATATTACTTTTTACTAATATTGAAGTACCATATAAAGCCCCGTTTCCATTTTTACTAATAAAAATTGTATGCTGCATAGTTTTTAATATCAATATTTTCATTGTCCTTTTAAAAAAAAAAAGCAAAAATAAATCATTTTAATTTGCTTTTACCCTTCTTGCATTCAAATGAATTTTATAAGCCATGATTGTTATGTTGAGATTTTCAGTTTTTGTTGGGTTGTCTTAAGTTTCCATTTTTGTAAGTTTTTTTTAGGTGATTTTTTTCTTACAGAGTTACCTGTTTGTTTGGGTTGAGCACTTTCTTCCTTTGTGCAACTGCTATTTTTTGGTTGAAGATATTCCTCTTTGGGTTATAGGTGAGGAATCTCTAGATTGAGATGAATGATGAGATAATTCTTTTGGTCTTTTAATTTCTATGTTTAATAAGTTAGAATTTTCTATATTTTGATTGGGTGTATCAGATTTTAATCCTTGCTTTTCCCTGTTGATATCAGTTTTCATTTCAGTTAATTTCTTTAGTTCTTGGATTAGTGATGTTAATCCAGAGATCATATTTCTCACGGCTGTGTTATTGGATTCTAGTTACATTCGCATAATTTATTGTAATATTTTGTACGGTGTTTTCAACCATTTTCTTGGCTTCAAGAAAAGTTATATTTCTCTTATATTTGATTTTAATTATCTGTTTTTCTCTTTGTCAAGTTTTACATAGATGTGCGTTGTAGGGTGGTTTCATTACAATTCATTCATTTTATAGCACCTTTTCACTCAGTTTTTTTTATCTCTACTATTGGATTTTGCACATACCAGAATTCTAGTACATCTGTCTTTATGATGGCCAAATCTTTAGCAGTTATTATACCTTAAAGGCCTGGGAATGTAACTGGGATCATTTAAGAGGAAAAGAAAAAAGAAGTTAGGCTAGGTAAGGGCCTTTAACTTTGGATAGTAATTTGTCTAATTTGTCTAAGAGAAGGAAATTTCTGATATAAAAACCTCTACACTTACTCTGTATAGAATAAGGTAGGCTGAACTCTCTAACCTTGGTAGGTAATCTTCCTAGAGATGGTGTCTTCATAAAAACACCAAGTTTCCTGTATCCCCAAAATACTGCTAAGAGTTTTACAATAGATTTGTATGAATAGAATAGATATTCTTTATAAGAAATAAGTTTTAGATCAGTTTTCATTGACATATTTTTGTAGTGGGTTTTGTTGCGAGTCACATACACACATTTTTTTCCATAAATTTATTGCCGGTAATATTTTATTCCTTATAAAAAAAAAGTGTAGCTGGTAATATTTTTCCCTTCAAAAAGGTATTGCTAGTAAATAAATTTTTCTTCAAAAATAAATTCCTGGAATTTTTACTATAAAAGTCTATTTTTATACACTCATAGTTTTCCAACCCCAATTTAAGGGTTAACTATTTGTTCATAGCTGGGAGTCTAACAGGTGCTACCACCCTGGGTCAGAGTGGACCTGGAAACAACAGCAATTAAGAATGGTTCCATGCTGCTCACAACCTCCAAATCAGAGCTCTTGCTGCCAGATGCAGTTTATTATCAGACTGGTAACGAGAGTGGCATGTCATTTCACAGAATGAAAAACAAGGCCTGTCAAAAAGTGGATGAGTCAATGGTCAACATTTTATATATATATATATATAATAAATTATATTTTAGAACATGTACAAATTTTTTTTTTATAGATATCCACTACAAATTGTACATTTTGTTGTTTCGACATTGGGCTTACAATGTCTCATCAGGTAGTGTGGAAAGGAATGGAAGGCTTTTTTTTAATAACTGATTTTATCGTTTATCTATATATATATATATATATATATATATATATATATATAATCAGTTATTAAAACTCACCTGAAGACACCACTCATGGTAGAAACCTGAGTAGCGGAATAACTCATTTACAAATGGAATATATATATATATATATATATATATATATATATATATATATATATATATACAGGCTAGGATGGGATCTCAAGCCTTGAATGGAAACCTTTGTGTAATTTGAGTGTAAGTTGGCCATCAGGAAGAGCATTCTGGCCTTGTAAAACCTTGCCTCAAATTATTTATCTCAGGATGATGACAGGTATATATGAAGTCTGTTTTGCACGATCATGTCAAGATTTTAAACAAACACAAATGCCCATTTTTCACCATTTCTAAGAATAGATTTGGCTTCCTCATATGCAAACCCATGTACAGATGTGGACATCCTTCAATGCCATTTAAAGTAAATCCAACTTCAAAAGTGAAACAAGTCACGATTTAACTTCAGTAAATGAAAACTTGAGTAATTTCACTATTTTCAATCTAACCAGTTTTAAATGTCACAACGATGACAAATGTCCTTCATACAATGAAATGGTAATAAAGAACACATTTTTGTGGTCCTTCTAAACATACAGGTCTCATATTTGTGGAACCTGCTGTATTTGTCTGCAGGTATGCACACACTGTGCTTGATTTAGTGTGACTATCACTGCAAACCAGGTGAGGCACGTTTTAACCATTTCTTATGAAAATTGGTATTTTGAATGCACTCATTAAGTTGTAATTGTTAGGTCATGTGCGTCAATGTAACTTTTGTGTCAAACATGGTCAAGAAACTAAAGAAAGAACTTCATGTTATGAATGCTCTTTATGGAAGAAAAAATGCCTTCACCACTACAATGGATTCATATGCACAGCTAGTATGGCAGTTCTAGGGAGTCAGCTACATATGTTGAAACTGAAGGGAAGCTCCATTTTATATATATATATATATATATATATATATATATATATACACTCAAGAAAAAGTTTGGATATTTTACAAATCCATGGGTAATAAATATTTCATGGGCAAGTCGCTCTTCAGACCCAAATTATACAACAGTTAATGTTTAAAATCATCCAAAAAATAGCCACTTGAGAAAAAGAAAAGGGGGGGGGGGTTAAAAGAAAAAGAGAAAGAAAAGGAGAACGAAAGAATAAGGGGAAAGGAAGATAAACTTAACATATTAGATCAACATGGAGCATCTATAGTCAAGATACGTAACAAATTTTCGTTAAAGGAAATGAGAGTACTGACCAAAGTTGCAAGTCGTCTGTTTTCTTTGAAAAACATGACATTGAAAGTTAACATTTAAACTTAAGTTTGTAAGAGCATACAGTTGTAAAAACTTGCCCCAAATATTTCATGATGGTTCAATTACAAAGCTATCAAGAAAACTCCGCCCAACCCATGAGAGCATGGAAACAGATGTTAAACAATGATAGTTATTATCCTATGGCTATAGCACAACTTAGAATTTCATGTAATGAAACTCCAAGTCAAGCTATAGACATAAGATAATAGATATATTTATTGATACTGTGTGTGTGTGTGTGAATATATATATATACATATATATATATTTTCCATTTTTAAACGAGTTATTACGTGATCTAGGTTTCTTGAGTGGTGTCTTCAGGTGATTTTTAAAATAGAATGATTTTTTTGATAAAATTAAAGTTATTAAAAAAATCGCCTGAAAACACCACTCATGGTAGAAACCTAGGTTGCGTAATAACTCGTTTAAACATGGAAAATATTCAAAACTTCTACAATATAATTGTATTGAACACTTTTTAATACAAATGTACACTGGTCTAACTCTATTATGACAAAAAACTAAGTATTAAACAACATATATATATATATATATATATATATATATATACATAAGAAAGTGAAAGAACACGTAGATTAAAACCCACAATTCAAGCATTTAATTTTATAAGGACTGCTCGATACAGAGTAGAGCTTAGAATTGTAATTTTGTTATTAAAATGGTCTATAACAGCATAATATCACTACACAAAAATTTTCATGTTTTGGAACAGAACTGTACCTCTTCAGGTGATATGTTAAAATAAATGGTGAAAACGATTTATTTTTGAAAATATAAGATGAATTAATGGTTATTTAGAAAATTAGAGAGTAGTGGTTGGAGGAAATGAACTTAGGTGTGCCAAAACTACGAAACCACATAAGCCACGGGAATTGTACAATTTGCAGCAAACAAAGGTTATAAAGAGGATGTGGAAATCTGAGAACCAAGTTCAAATTCCAGTTACATTCGTTACATACACTTATGCACAAATACCTTTGGGAAAATTATGAAACCCACCAGCTATGAGTTGAATAGCAGAACAGATTGGGTTCTACAGCCTTGGTTGGCAACCAGTCTACCACAGAAAGAAATGGCAATCTAATGTGGGAAAATCTTTTTAGTCAGTCATGAATCTAAAGAGAGATGGTTGTCTCATGTATGGCACTTAATAAACTGGGTTTTTTCAATACCGTTTCTCAAGTTGGACTTTTTGAAGAAACTGCCATTCGAGAATCGGTATTCTTTGTGGTAGGAAGTTATTTGGCAAGACAGAAATAAAACAACAAACATAAATGGAATCAAATGAAGGCTTCTAATTACCTGCTGATTCTGGTACAGGCCGGTAACCAACTTTATTCTGATCCAGTTTCACAACAATTCCTGCACCATGAAACGTTTTGCAGACCACTTTCTTGTTCCTTGCAGTCATGCCTGCAGTTTGCATTTTCAAGGAGATATTCCGCTCCTCAGACCAATGGATCATTTTTGTTTGAAGATCACTAATAGCTTTTCTCTCTTTCGTAGATAGTTTTTTGGACTTGAGTCGATCAGCTAAATACCAGCTGCAAAGAAAAAGAAAAAAAACAACAGAATTTAGCCATGAAAAATTGAATTCACTCGACTATGAATGGTCTGTAAGATTAAATTGCTAAACATTGCTCTACTGGACAAATATACGATTTTTTTTTTTAAAGGAAAATAAGTCAAAATGTGGTGTTTTATTCAAGAGTAGATATAATACTAGAGCGATGGGTGTTTTTTATGTCCATTTTCTAGTTGGATGCAACAGAGCAGATCAATTTTGGAACTGTGCACTCAATTTGAAAGTTGATGTTTGACATGATAATGACAATATTTTTTTCCAAATTGTTACCATTTTTTGAGAAAACCAGTTTGAAGATTAAGTTTAGATTCAAAATCATGGCAATTAAATTCCAGTGATCATGAAAGTCTTATAAAAAAACAGCCTTATAAAATTTATAATTTTCTGAATCATCATCACCTCACCCCTTTTACACCCAAGAGTCAGTAACTTTTTGTTACTGTTTCTGTAACAAACTGTTTTTTATGGGGCAGGGTTGTTAGCCCTACGCCCAACCCCCAAACCTAGAGGACTGGTGGAACATTCTTGTTCCTTACGTTTACAGCACCTGGTATTCCCAAACAGTCACCCATCTAAGTACTGACCAGGTTCGATGTTGCTTAACTTCTGTGATCAGACAAGAACCGGTGTATTCAACACGATATAGCCATCGGCTAATTTTCTTAAACTTTACGAATATTTTGCTTGTGGTGATGCATAGAATTGTGGTTTGAATATTTTTTCCATTTAATCAATCTAATACAAAAAATATAAACCTTATTTGGATTTATTCTTGAAATAGTAAAATTTTTAAGTCTGTAAACGAAAACCTGCAGAAATTAGCTATTTCCGTGTATTTTTATTTTCAGACAATCTCTAAATGCTCAAAAACTCATAAAAGCTATGAATCTAACTTTTGGTGAAAGTGCTTATCACATTAATCTCCAGCTATCACACTGAGTGCCATGTCAATTTTCTAATACATGAAAAATCAACCTGCTCTTGTACACAAGTGGTTTGTTCTTAGAAAATGTTCTGAACTATTTTAATTCTTCTTTTCCGAATAAATCAAGTTTTTCTCTTAGATCTTTGTTGCCATTTATCAAGTACTTCAGAGTAAGCTATAAAACGTCATCTAAAAAGTGACACAATTCAACAGGATGAAATAATATATTGCCTCAGCAAAGCAGTTTTGTTAAAATAGCAAAATTTGACAAGTATTTGAAAATATATTGAATATTTTCAAGAAATGAAAGAGAAGATATAATAGTATCAAAAATAATTATTTTTTTCAAAGAATAAATTTAAGGAATATGATGGGTTTTGACTCTTATAACAGCTGAGTTTCCAAGTAACGGTTCCTATTTTTGGTAAACTTGGACCTACATTCCTAAGAAAAGAAAAAAATGAAGAGTCAAAAATTTTTTTTTCTTGACACTATTATTAATTTAACTACCTGGGGACCTTGGTGTGGTGTAATGGTTAGCAAGCTTGTTTTGCTAGAACCAGTTACAACTGAATTGTGAGTTTGATCCTCACTGGGTGTCCCATACTTTCGGCCTTGTTCCACATCTAAGCAGTGTTTAGAAAATCACCTGTTAATTTAATTACCTTCACTCCTAGGAAAGACTGAAGTAATGGGAAAATAGCAAAACAGACTGGGTTATATAGCCTTTGTTGGCAACCAACCATGAGAAAAATCTTCCCACTACATATAGTTGGGGACTGCTTGTGGAGCCAAAAAAAGTCCCATGGAACTTCTAGGGAAGAAGATGGCTCAACCTGCCGGGGGTGAATGCCAGTACAAATACTCCTTGGAAAATCTTATTCTTTTAAAAAGTGATGATTAGAATTGTAATGAAACCTAAACAGATGGTGAAAGTGAAAGCTTATGTCTCTCTTGTAGCAAAAGAAAAAAAGAAGGACGATGGTGGAAGGGGGAGTTAAAAAAGTGCAGTGCCTTTCTTTCTTTCTGGATTTTTAAATTTCTGTTATACAGGGCAGTTGTGAAACAGACATCAACTAAGCCACTCCTACTTCCTCTTTGTCAGTCTGACTGTCAATCCCCACAGGCAATCTGCAAGAAAATAATCCTCTTCCCCCCTAGCAGTGCCGGCACCCACTTTTTATGCCATTCCAAGACAGCCAAAATTTGCATGTGTGCAAATATCTCGTTTTGGACAAGACAGGCACACATAAATTGTGTCTTCAACAGCGGCCATCTTTCTTTCTTGTTATTATCTTGCAGGCAAGACATGCTCGCGCTCGTTTCGAATTCCGAGGTAAGTCACGTCTTTCGTTACACCTCTACATTGATAATATTCAGATTATAAAGATAGCATTTCTTGTTCCAGTGTCTTTAACAAAGAGAGTCAAACTGATGTTTCTGCATAGTCTCTGAAATCCATATGTTCATCTGCATTTGTATTTGACACTGTTATGGCATTCTGATTCTGAAGAAACTGCATTATTAAATGTGGGGGTGGGAAGTGTGTCAACAAATACAAGAGCATCATCTCCAGCAAGCATCAGAGAGACTATCTATTTGGAAAAAAGATCTGAAAATTCTGAGCTCAATCTCAAGCTCGGTTAATGTCAACTAACAGTATAGCCCGGCGTTGCTCGGGTGTAATGAAAGCTTTAAAACTAATCCATGGTCCTGGAGCTCAGACTCTTTGGATGTTGGCACGAAAGACTAAAAAGCAATAATTGTTTCCAGTTAAAGCGAAACTTTTTTGATTTCCTGGTATCGATATCAAATCAGTTTTTTTTCATCATAAACTGAATTTTGAAGGCTAAATAAGTCCTATGAGTAAATGGTATCATGGCTGAGACTAAGAACTACAATTATACCTACTTATAGCCAAACCCAAAGCAAAAACTAAAATAAAAGGGCTGAAAAAAATACAGGCATACAGGCAGATAAACATCTTGCCTTTTTTTTTTTTTAATTGAATCACCCCTGGCAAGGCGGTAACGCCACTGATGTGCAGGGGGCTACGTAATAGTGAGAAGATTGGAAAAGAGAAAGCCGGAAACCATATCCTAAACAGGAAACAAGGGATGAGCCTCTTAACCTGTTCAATAGACGTGGGTGGAGTGTGAACCGGGCGATAGATAGATCTATCTATATATATTATCGATTTTCTGCACTATTGTAAGAACTGCAACCTTGAAACTTCTGAATATCATTTCTTATGTCTTTGTCTATGAGTGGATCAAATTTGATTAAAATCAAACTACCCCTTCTATAATCTGATTTTTTCGATTATCAATTTTCGATATTTATTTGTGTTACCTCGACACAAAATCTAGCTAAGAACACTCGCAGATGCTTATAGTACAACTGTGTAAATTTTCAAGAAAATCGGTTCAGCTGTTTCGGAGTCTATAGGTAATGGACACACACAGAGGCACACACACACACACACACACACACACACACAGACAAAGTTCCATTTATAAATAAGTTTAGATGAGGGCTTTAGCTGATACTAAAGACAGAATGTTCTTTTTAAGGACAATAATCACTGTAAAGTTATCAACTCAAACACAAGAGCAGAATTTATCTAAGGCATATATGGAAGTCGGTATTGTTATTTTAAAGACTTAAATGATAAATACAATATGTAGCAGAAATACCTAACAAAAAAAGTAAAAAATAAGCTAGATAAATACACCATTGACACTAATGTCTTGGTATTTCTGGAATGTATCTAAGGGAAGTATTTCTCCCACAGCCATTATATTAAAAAACTGAAATTCTTCTGAAAAATGAATAAAAAAAGTGATTTACTTGATGGCAGCAAACAAATTCTCTCCACATGGTTTAATCGAACAACTTTCCTTGGCGGAATTGGAAGCAACAAACACAGGTAACTCCAAAGGATCATCCCTAAAAAAAAAAAAAGAGAAAGGATCATCCCTAAAAAAAATAAATATATTTTAATAAATAAAAGTAATTGTTTCTTTTTTTTCTTTTTTTGTAAGACTGAATTGTGATTAAAAAAAAAAAAAAAACTTGTTTGTTTTTCTTTTTTTGTTTCAATATTTAAAACTTTCAAGCAGAATACTTTGGAGTAATTTCATTGGATACAAAGAAGAGTACTGAACTGTTATTTGATATCTGTCTTCCTATATAGCATGTTGGACAATCTTCTCAAAGATGAAAGAAAGACTCAAAGCAACAGAAATGTGGTTCTACAGAAGGATGCTGAGTATACTATGAACCTAATGTGAGGTTTTGGAGAGGATAGAAACAGAAAGGAAATTAATACTGAGTATCAGGAAAAGACAGCTGAAGTTCCTGGAACATGTAATGAAGAAAGAGGGCTTGGAGAATCTGATACTCACAGAGCAGATAGAGGGAAAGAGAATTTAAACTTGCCCAACTAGATTGCCAGACAAAGCTAGAAAAACTAATCTACTATATTATTTAACCCATAGGAATGTAACCCTATGTTGATACTAGTTCAGCAACAATAATGTAACCCCAATGTCCACTGTGTCATCGTTGGTCTTAGGGCTTCTTCAGACCACCGTGGTTACCATGTAGCTGACCACTCACTTATTAAAACATTGCTTTTGGAATTTGCAGCTTGTGTTAGTAGGAATTTAAATTTTTAAGTTCTGGTCTTCATGGCTGGCACAAGGTGGCATTCTAAACAATGTGGATTCCACTAGCAATAGTGTGGGGAGTCTAAGTTGTCCAAACCTCCAGCTTATATGGAGTCCTGCATCTGGCAGGGAGGGGATTGACCAGAGTCTGAGTTCAGATGTCTTCCACCCTTAGCATCAACCTTTTGCTAAAATTCCACTTTCTCAAAATATGTTTACTCAAGTGGTTCTCCAAATTTTACATTATCCAGCCCCTTTTTTGAGAGGGGGTCAGAGGAATCAAGCAGCTCCTTAACTCCAACTTCCTTCACACCTCATCTTGTACCATTGAGCCATATAGGCAGTGCTAATCTTTCTCTTTTCCTTCTACCACTTTCTCAGCATCTAACCTCAGCCTATTTTAAGAGCCAATGCACTGTAATAAATCCCAACTTTCAGAATGTGTAGTCATTAACCATTCTTCACTGGCTTGTCTCATGTGACTCCCAAATGCCAGAAACTTGTTTGTAGTCCATCCAGATGCTACCCGCCCCCTGCCAGCCAATCTCAAGAATTGTCATGGGTGGGAAAGAAAATATTCCCAATCTCTTTAGTGATAAAAACAAAGGTTTATCTTTCCTCTGTTTATGTGTTTTCTTGGTCAACAAGGCCACACAGTTTTTTGCCTATGGTCACTTCAAAATAGTAATTAATTTTTCTTTATCATTTATATCCAAAGGAATTTTTCTTGATAAATGTCACAGAATTTAAAATGAACAAACTTGTCAGACTAATCTATCTTTGTAAGGCCAGTTTTTTATGGATGGCTGATTCCAGCCAGATGGGTAGGTTTTCTTGACCTTTTGTTCAGATTTTTAAATGTTATTTTGGTGACAATTCAGCTTTTTTTATCAACATTTCTTTCTTTGACATCTCTGAAGATAGAATGTATCAGCGTGAAGTGGGGAAGGACTGATAGCTTTGATTTTGCTTAATCTTACCAAATTCCATCTAGTTAAATTTGGATTCAATTCTCTCTGGAATTACTACGGAATTCATTTACCATTTTGACATGTTTTTTTTACAATGGCCTTTGTTTTTTATTTTCTTCAACTTTTCAATCCATCTTCCTGTGAATTTCAACAACTATCACCAAGTTCATTGTGGTGCAGTGGATATTGGCTCGGAATGAGAAATCTGGGAGCCGAGTTCAAATTCTAGTTGAATTCATTGCATTCACTTACGCGCAAATACCCTTGGGAAGGGTATTAATCCATCTCTTCCTTCCAGTTATGGGTTAAATAACAGGACAGATTGGGTTCTATAGCCTTGGCTGGCAACCAGTCTACGTCAGAAAGCAATGCCAACCTACTGCGGGATAATCTTCTGCCCAGTCAGTCATGTCTCTTTCGAGACATGATCGCCCAAGCGTGTTTCACGTATGGCACTTAACTGACTGAATAGATTTTTTTCCTCTTCTTTTCTTTCCCATTTTCTTCTGGAGATCCCAGTACCACAGGAAGAAATGCATTCCTGCTTTTCACTTGGTGTTTTGCAACGACCAAAATTCATCTGCCTCTTTAACTGATTGACTTACCCCACTGATCTTTTTTTTCTAATCATTTTATCCCAAGAAAGCCACTAAGATGCAAGAAGTTTACTGAATGTGACAAAACGAGGGAAAAAAAAAACGTTATTAAAAAGACAGAACAATAAAACAGAAATTAAGAAAACAAAAGACAATGGCTGACATTGCATTTAAATTTTTGGAGATCAAATCTGAATGAAGAGCAAGAAGCTGGAAGAGAGTTCCACAAGCTAGAACAGCGAGAAAAGAAACTGGTAGCATAGAACTTACATTTACACCTAAACATTTCAACTATGCGATGATGATCCCTTGCCACCAATTTAATAGTATGTTAAAATTCATAAACTCCAATTACTGAAAAGGGAAGCTCATTAGAACAACTGACATTAAAATATTTATAGAAAAGGTACAATGAAGCTACATTACGCTATGGGAAAGTGACTGAAGTCAAAATCTCCACTCAAAATAAGCAATGACATAGAAATTCAAAAGTCATTTTCTGGTATCTTATTGGTCAGAATCAACCAATCGATGCCAGTCACAAAATAAGGAAGGAGATAAGAAGAGACACCTCAATATTGATTCATTACAGATTTTAATGATTGATTGGCCATTTGATTCAGTTTTTTTATGGATTATCAACCTATTGCAAGTTATTTAAAACCAAAAAATATTTTGCACATTGTAAGAATTTTTTCTTATTTTTTTATAGAGATAATAATGAGTTAGTGATATTAACTGAAATAATTACAGGATAATATTTCAGTGGTAATTGAAAAAATAGAGAAATCATCATTTATTGATTTAAAATAAAAAAATACATCCGACTGACCTGTAATAGCCTAAATGAAACTGTGTCTCATCATCTCCTCGAATAACAGTCTGGAACTCTGGAGGGTCAAAGTAATATCGCCAATGGAGCAAATAATTTGGTAGATGACCTTTACTGTTCTTACCATTTAGCTTTTTGTGTTTTCCAGCAAGAATATCAAATGGCCCCACCAAATTAAATCCAAGGTGGTCAGAAAAGCAACCTAAAAGATTTGGAAGGTTTTTCATCTTTTATGCTGTTAAGAGTGATATGGAAAGTACTTTTAAAGAGTATAGAAACAAGAAAGGAAAAAAGAAAGAGACACGATAGGAAAAAAAAGAAACAAATAAGTGGAAAAAATGAAACAAATAAAGAAAAAATAAGAGACAAATGAGAGGGAAAAAAGGAAACAAATAAGAGGAAAAAAAAGGAAACAAATAAGAGGGAAAAAAATGAAACAAATAAGAGGGAAAAAAATGAAACAAATAAGAGGGTGGAAAAAAGAAACAAATAAGAGTGGAAAAAAGAAACAAATAAGTGGAAAAAAGAAACAAATAAGGGGGGAAAAAGAAACAAATAAGGGGGGAAAAAGAAACAAAGGGGGGGGGGAAAAAGAAACAGATAAGGGAAAAAGGAATAAAAGACAAATAAAGGAAAAAAGAAACAAATAAGGGAAAAAACAAATAAAGAAAAAAACAAACAAGAAAAAAAAGAAAAAAAATAAGGGAGAAAAAGAAACAAATAAGGGAAAAAAGAAAGAAACAAAAAACAAAATGAATAAAAATACAAAAAAAGAAACTAAAAAAAGGAAAAAACAAAAAAAAAGATAGAAAGTATGAAAAAAGAAACAAATAAGTGGAAAAAAACAAACAAATAAGGGCAAAAGAAGAAACAAATAAGGAAAAAAAGGAATAAAAGACAAATAAGGGGAAAAAAAAGAAACAAATAAGGGAAAAAAGAAACAGATAAGGAGAAAAACAAATAAGTAAAAAAAAACAAACAAGAAACAAATAAGCAAAAAATGAAACAAAAAAGAAACAAGAAAGAAACAAAAACAAAAAGAATAAAAATACGAAAAAAGAAACTAAAAAGGAAAAAAGAAACTAAAAAGGAAAAAAGAAACTAAAAAGGAAGCGAAAAATAAAAGAAAAAAGAAACAGATAAGGGGAAAAAAGAATGAAATAAGGAAAAAAAGAAAGTAATAAGGGAAAAAAAGAATGAAATAAGGGAAAAAAAGAATGAAATAAGGGAAAAAAGAATGAAATAAGGGAAAAAGAACAAACAAGAGATAAAGAAGAAACAAACAAGGAAAAAAGAAACAAATAAAGGGAAAAAATAGAAACAAATAAAAGAGAAGAAAGAAACAAATAGGAAAAAAGAAACATAAGGAAAAAAGAAACATAAGGAAAAAGAAACAAATAAGTGAAAAAACAAAAAATAAGGGGGGGGAACAAATAAGGGAAAAAAGAATGAAATAAGGGAAAAAGAACAAACAAGAGATAAAGAAGAAACAAACAAGGAAAAAAGAAACAAATAAAGGGAAAAAATAGAAACAAATAAAAGAGAAGAAAGAAACAAATAGGAAAAAAGAAACATAAGGAAAAAGAAACAAATAAGTGAAAAAACAAAAAATAAGGGGGGGGGGAACAAATAAGGGAAAAAAGAAACAAACAAGAACAAAAATAAGAAACAAACAAGAAACAAGGAAAAAAAGAAACAAACAAGGGGAAAAAGAAACAAGGAAAAGAAAGAAACAAAAAACAAAAAGAATAAAAGTACGAAAAAAGAAACTAAAAGAAAAAAACAAAAAGCAAAAAGATAGAAAGTATGAAAAAAAGAAACAAAATTGTAAAAAAAAAAAAAAAAAAAAAAGAAAAAAAATTAAAAAGAAAATGGAAGTGGAAGGATCCAATATTTATGAATGTTATGTTTTCATTGAACAATTGGGTTTTCAATTTTCCTCAAAATCTGGCAATGGGCCATATTTAGCGTTTCCATTGTTCAAACAAGGAAAATGAAGAAACAATAAACACCACCTCTCAACAAATGGGTTGCATGACAAGCAATTCCAGAAGGCAACTCTTTGTCATCAAACTAAAAATAACTTGATTTTTGCAGGGACCTTAGCCAAAACACTGACTGAAGAACACATTCAGTAGAATTAATTGCTGAAGAACAATCTTTAACCACTCATGACATTTAGCAAAGGCTTCTACAGCAGCAGAGAAAGGCTTTTCATACCAGTCATACTGCCGACTCACTTAAGTTCCTCTTCATGTTAAATAATAAATCGAGATATTGATAACAGCTGCGTAAAATAACAGTAAGACGATGTTTTAGTATTGATGGTGAGCTGAGAAGTACAGTTTCTGCGAAAAACAAGTGACACAAAACGGCTAGATATATGTTGTTCTCAAAGTCAGAGAATTATTTTTTTTGAAAGGTCATTGTCTGGTTCCATCTTCAAGGAACACACATCTTCTCTATTATAATAAAGACTGTTTGTGTGTGTGTATATCCCTCCTGCAACTCATAGAGAAAGGAGAGAGAGAGAGACAATAACATTCTCTTTACTACCAGTTATTAAATCCCTTGTTGCATGTTTGCACTTTAACAGTACCTTATTATTTTATTTTTTATAATTGTCATTGAGTAGTGAAGAATATATCTCCTTTATTATAATAAACACTGTTGTGTGTGTGTGTGTGTGTGTGTGTGTGTGTGTGTATATATATAGTCATCCGCAGACAGATCTGTTTCACTGTATTACAGCTCATCAGTACAGCTTAGACTCCGGTTGCTTCCTAACCCAGGATTGAAACCCGACCGAATCGGCGTCAGTCAGCAATTCTACCCCTAGGCCACGAGCCTCTGGTAGAAGAAGGCAGGCATTTTAGCGCGTATAAACATGCCCAATAGCTAGAGTGCTCCAATTCATTATCAAATGAGCGGTGCGTAAATGCCGGAGTAGCTACTGTTTACAAAGTCTCCCACTCTTCCAGAGTGCTCAATCAGGGTGTGAGAGCGTAAATACTATAGTCATCCGCAGACAGATTTTTTGTTTTGTTTTGTTTTTTGTTGTAATAAAGGTTGTTTTACCCTTCTTGATTTGGTTTCTTCCTTACTTGAGTACTATATATTTGCTGATTTAATCTTAGTTGTTAGCCTCTTACCCTGAAGAATTGTTGCATGAAACCGCGGTAGGTGGTGGTTCACTTCTAGATTTCTTGTATTGTGTATATATATATATATATATATATATATTTTTCTTTTTAATCGTATCACCCTGAGCAAGGCGGTAACGCCACTGATGTGAAGGGGGCTACATAATAGTGAAAAGAATGGAAAAGAGAAAGCTGGAAACCACATCCAAAACAGGGAACAAGGAATGAGCCTCTTCACCTGTTCAATAGAAATAGGTGGAGTGAGTGTGAACCAGGCAAGATATATATATATATATATATATATATATATATATATATATATATATATTTCTATAGTGTCATGCTCGGGGTTTGGATTAGTATTTTTTTTTATTATGTCTTAATGTAAAATACTTAATAGTAGGTACATCGATATCTATGATGCCATCATTTTAGATGGCATATGGATATAAATAATTTGCCATCATTTTTCACAGTATGGGCCCACTCGTATAATATATATATTTGTTATGAGACACCCAGTTTCCATGCAATTTATGTTTTCTTGCTGTTAAATGTAAGAGAATTTCAAAGACATTAACTGCTTATTATTCTGCTTAATAAAGCATCATTTTCGATTCAGTTAAGCTAAGTAAAAAAAACCTTGAATCCTGCTTATTGAAGAGGAACTCTTGTTTAACGAAAACAAACCATAATTAAAAAACAATCTGTAAAACTACTTATTAACAAATTTTTTTACAAAATCCATTATGAAATGGATTAACTCTGACATATTTTTAATTTACATCAAGTCATAGGAAACGCAATAGGCAAGGAAAATTTGTTTCTAAAGAATAATCAGCAATACTAGCAGGCATGATCCGGCAGCTCGGCTTCAGTCACAGTTCCACCATTGTAAGGTTACCTCTTTGTGTTTTTTCTGTAAATACTTTCATGGTAATTGTTCTAGATGATTCACTTACATGCAAACACCCTTAGGGATAGTATTAATCCATCTCTTTCCCGCTAGCTTTGGGTTAAATAGCAGAACAGATTAGGTTCTATAGCTTTGGTTGGCAACCAGTCCACCACAGAAATAAATAGCAACCTTATGTGGGAAAGTCTTCTGCCTAGTCAGTCAGGAATCAAGAGACATGATCGCCCAAGCATGTATTATGTATGGCACTTGACTGACTCACTCACTAGACTGGCATTAAGATCTCATCAATTTACAATTGAGCTGGCTAGATGTAGCCATAAATTCTATGCTAACAATTTCTTTTCTTGCATTTTTCACTTGTGAAACTCCCTTTTGGCTCCATGCTTTCCAGCAAACTTTAATCTGCACAAATTTAAATGCAATGTCAATCGCTATCTACTGTCCTCCTGATAACTCGTTTCTCTTTCTGCTCCTTATTAATGTTTCTGTTCCTAATTCTTCTCCACCCTGTAATCCCTTTTATCTCAGTGGCTTTAGTACCTTGCATGGGGTGATACTAATTAAAAAAACAAAAATAAAAAAGCTTTAATCATTTTCTCACCACCATAGCAGAGTTTCCCTGTGCTTTCCATCTAAATATTTCCATAATAATTGTTCTGAGATTTTATGAATTTAAATACAGTACTAGATTGGCAGTTAGGTTTCATTATTTTATAGTTAAAATTACTAGGTGTAAGTTCTATGCTAATAGTTTCTTCTCTCGCACTTTTGCTGATGGACCTCTCTTCTGGCTTCTTGATTTCCAATCAACTTTGATTTTCAAAAGGTTTAAATGCAAACTCAGTTGTTAGGTTAGAACAAGAAACAAATCTAAACTTATTTATAAACTGAACTTTGTCTGTGTGTCTGTTACCTATAGACTCCAAAACAGCTGAACCGATTTTCTTGAAAATTTACAAGATGTACTATAAGTGTCTACAAGTGTTCTTAGCTAGGTTTTGTGTCGAGGTATCCCCGATAAATATCAAAAATCGATAATTGAAAAAAATCGGGTTATAGAAGGAGAGGTCCGATTTTAATCAAATTCGATACACTCATAGACAAAGACATAAGAAACGATATTCAGAAGTTTCAAGGTTGCAGTTCTTACAATAGTGCAGAAAATCGATAATATATATATATAAAAGCTTTCATTACACCCAAGCAATGCCAGGCTGTACTGCTAGTTTTAAATAATTTAAATTTATTCTGTGAAGGTAAATTTTGGTTTTAATTCAAAGATAATAGCCTAAAGCTAATCCTAAAATAAAAAGTTTCCTCCTGTAAATAAAGTTAAGTTTGTTAGATATTTTTTAAAACATGGGCACTCATTTGCTGTATAGACAAAAAAAAAAAAATGAAACAACAAATTTAAAGATCACTTAGTAAAATAAACTATTTATACAATTCATTCATTAATGAATAAGTGCTGAAAATTTGTTTTTGTATCTGATATTTTCCTGAATTTTTTTTATAAATTTTTAAAAACGGGATAGTGTTTTCCTTTCATTTTGGATTGCTTAAGAAAAGTAAAAACAAACATTTGAAAGAAGGAAAGAAAATAATACGCATACTTCTTTCAACCATGGACCAAAAAACAAATTACACAAACAAGTAATTTTTTTATAGAAAATCATCGAGAAAATCAGATTTGTTATTTTTTTTTATCGTCTATAAGATGGAGGTTGTAGTCAAACAGAATGAAGAAACGACGATAGGTGCCTCCACTCAATTGTCAAAAAAAAAAAAACATACTACGATGTTAAAAGAGCTCAAACATAATAAAAACAAAGTTTTATCATCAAAATGTTTATGCTATTATTAACAAAAAAGATTAAATTTTGTTATTATTTTTCTAATTTTTTAAATCCTTTCTAACATGTTTGAAATTTTAATTAAAATTTCATTTTTTGTTTTCCGTCAGCGATTCACGCTATGTTTATGTAAAGACGCTGTTAAGAAAATAGAGTTGGGTGAGTAAATTTTCGCTCACTCTCGACTGCCGGTCAAGTGATATCTTTTTCAAATCTCAAAGGCAGTATATATTGTAATTTTGTTATTACAATGGTTTATAAAAGCATTATATCACTACACAAAAATTTTCCTGTTTCAGAACAGTATTGTTCTTCTTCAGGTGATATTTTAAAACCAAATGGTGAAAAAGATTTAGTTTAGAAAACATGAATTCATGGTTTATTTTCTAAAATAACACACCTAGTAACTATGTATTGTGTATATATATATATATATATATATATATATATATTACATCTAATGCATGAAACACAGAGTTGTGCTTTAGATGTAGAATTATATATATATATATATATATATATATATATATATATATAGTGTATTGAGGCAGCAGATAATTTTCTAAACATATACTGTTAAATATAAGAGACAATGAATGAGTAAGGATTATTGTATTTTAGTCAACAATACAATAATCCTTAATCATACACACGGTAAAAAGAACCTTCAAATATTGGAGGCCATCTACATTAAATCCAAACAACCCACACTTAATAAAATCATGTTTAAATCTGGTCATAACACATTACATTGCTTTTAAATACATGATTCGGTTAACATTTCGAGCTTTCACACAGTGTGACATCATAGAACCACATTACAAATTTACGAACTGTGTTTGCTATTTTTGGTAACTGTTATTGTTTAGCAAAGTCTTATGTCATTACAAGATAAAATCGTCACTGATGGTGGATGATTTTATGTTAACGTCCTTGTAACCTCTCTGAAGATGGCTCATGTGAGATGAAAGCTTAGAACCAACTTAATAAAAAATTATCCAAATGTTGGAAAATTTTTGTCTTTATTTTCACCTGAAATTAAAAGCCAAAATATAATGTTTAGAACGGCTCATAATTAAACACAACAGACATTCACTGTCTCGTATATTTAACAGTATAAGTTTAGAAAATATATATATATATATATATATATATATATACAAAATTAGATTAATTATAAAACTGTGCTTAAATACAAAAGTATTCTATAGTTGTACAAATAAACATTAAAGATGGGTCCAATCCCATCCTTTCCTCCTCTAATAAAACCAAAGAATAAAGGCTAGTCATAAAATATATTTTCATGAATCAACTATATCCCCTACCTACCCCACTTTCTTCAAAATTCTAAAGACAATTTACAAGACTTATTCCCTTATCGCTACCCCACCACCCACCAACATCCCACACCCAACTCCCAAATATAAGAAAAGCAGTCTTCCATTCCTTTCCACACTACCTGATGAGACATCAGAAGTCCAATGTTGAAACAAAATGTACAATTTGTAGTGGATATATATAAAAAAAAAATTGGTACATGTTCTAAAATATTATTTATAATATATACATAGTGATGAGGTTTAGTGCCAAAATTGTTTTTTTTTTTCAGTGGGTAACTGATAAAATATTTTGGAAAACAGTTTTTTTTGTCATAAAGTGTTTGATATCAAGACAGAGAATTAATATGATTAATAGCAGAAAAAGAAAAACAACTAAGGAGTCACAATAGTGACTTTATGAAACTTCGAAGTTGACTCTGTTAAGTGACAAACTTCTCCAGATTAATCCTATATATATATATATATATATATATATATATTTTTTTTTTTCTTTTTCACATTAATCATTATTTTTAGTTGATACTCATATTTGAGTAGACACATTTTAAGCAGGATATTAATTTTTGACTAACAGCACGAATATTCAAGTAATCTTATTTCCTCCAGCAGGATTCAGACCTGCACCTTTCCTTGCAGACGAAACTGTTGTTAGACCTGACGTACTTTTGACTGACTTGGTCACAAAAGGCATCGATAATTAAACAAGGCTGCCCACTACCTTTTAAGCATGTCCTTTTCATTTTTCAGACTCCCAGATGCCCATAACTGCATCATTTAAGCATACAAAATGTAAACAAAGTAATTTTTAAAGAACTAATGAATTTTTTTTTTATAACTGGTTAAAATAATCAGAGCATCTATTCAAATATAGGTGTTCACTAAAAATAATGTCATAAAATCTGTCACATTATTACATATTTTTTAAAAAATCTATTAGCTTATATATATATATATATATATATATATATATATATATATATATATTTCCTCATAGAAATGGTTATTCAACAGATTTAAATATCGAAATTTTTGTTTTATTTTATATATATATATATATATATATATATATATATATTACACACACAAATGCCGCTTAACATATCAAATGTACACTACCGGCCATAATTATTAGGCCACCCCAGTTTTTAAATGATATGATGAATTTCATACTATTTTTAGTATTTATTGCTAAGTGGATAATTCTAAATGAAAAGAGAATTGTTCTTTTGTGATTATTACTTTGCAAAATTTTACAAGGCAAGGAAGCAAAGATGAATTTATCTGAATCAGCATAAATTTTCTTCATTCTTTCATTGATGAAACTGCAATATAGGTAATTATTAAATATTTATGAATTCATTTAATGCACATGTTATTGTGCAGTATTAACAAAAGAACCATTCTATTTTCATTTACAATTATTTACTTGGCAATAAATACTAAAAAATAGTATGAAATACATCATTTTTTTAAACACTGGGATGGCCTAATAATTATGGCCGGTAGTGTGTGTGTGTGTGTGTGTGTGTGTGTATATATATATCAAATCAACAGGGTGCGATGGGTAAATTGTCGCTATTTGCCTTGTAACAGTTTGCAAAGTAATATTAACAAAAGAACCATTCTATTTTCATTTACAATTATTCACTTGGCAATAAATACTAAAAAATAGTATAAAATACATCATTTTTTTAAAACACTAGGGTGGCCTAATAATTATGGTACATGAAGCCTGATTAACCAATGAAAATTAAGCATGAAAATAAAAACACCAGAATTGTTTCTCCTTTAGATCTACTGATGAAGTTTTAATAAAAGTGAAACATGTTAAATTGAAGTTTCCTAGTTTTTTCTTTATCCTATCATTCATACACAAATTTCATAAATCATGTGAAAATAGTTAAAAATCAAATTAAAAAAAAAACTTTTTGAGATATTTACAAACATTAATAGCACAAGAAAGACAAAGAAAAATTGAATCAAATCAAAATAAACTGAGGAATGATTTTCTTACTTGAGGGATCTTTGGGTTTATTGGATTTACAAAATTCCCAAAGCTCATAGAAGTCTTCAGGCATTTCAACCAAAAATTTCTGTTTAATGTTTTCTTTAATGTCTTCAGGTGATGGCGGTGGAATCAATTCTTCAGGTTGCTTTTCTTTTGAATCTTTTGTTTCTGGAAAAACAAAATGAAAAGAAATAATTTAAAATTTTGAGGGAAAATGACGGTACGCCATGAAAGAATCCAGTTTATACAGACTTCGCTAACAAGGTCAGACCGCCAATCTAAATCTAAACATATTTATAAATAGAACTGTGTCTGTGCGTGTGTGTGTCTGTACGTGTATATGTCCGTTACCTATAGACTCTGAAACAGCTGAACCGATTTTCTTGAAAATTTACACAGTTGTACTATAAGTATCTGCGAGTGTTCTTAGCTAGGTTTTGTGTCGAGGTACCCCCGATAAATATTGAAAATCCATAATCGAAAAAATCGGGTTATAGAAAGAGTGGTCCGATTTTGATCAAATTTGATACACTCATAGACAAAGACATAAGAAACGATATTCAGAAGTTTCAAAATGGCAGTTCTTACAAGAGTGCAGAAAATCAATAATAATAGGCAAGATGTTTGTGTGTGTGTCTGTTTATCTGTCTGTATGTCCTTTATACAAATCCACAATTTTTATCCGATTCTCACCAAACTTCACACAAATATTCTTTAGGCTGAGTCTGAGCTCCAGGACCATGGATTAGTTTTAAAGCTTTCATTACACCTGAGCAACGCCGGGCTATACTGCTAGTTGACAGATAAAAGCAGCAAGAGCCACGTCTCCTCATCTACAAACAAATAAAAGCAGGTGTATTTCAGGTAAAAGTGAAACAAGATTCAAAAGTCAGGTCTTTCAAATTTCCTGATATTTTGCCTAGATCCTCAATGGACCTCATCAATAACAAAAGCTTCAGATCATAACTACACTACCGGCCATAATTATTAGGCCACCCCAGTGTTTAAAAAAAAAATTATGTATTTTATACTATTTTTATTGCCAAGTGAATAATTGTAAATGAAAATAGAATGGGTCTTTCATTTGTTTGTTTGTTTTGAGTTTTAACGACCTATGGGATCATTTAAGGTCATAACCAATGATTTTGGGGAAGGTTATTTTATTTTTACAACATTTTTCTTTCTGAGTATCAAGATTCATTGGAATTTGTTTTTTAAGGGCAGGGTCCCCAAGTCCTACCCTTGTTATTTAACCCATAACCGGAGGGAAGGGACGGATTAATACCTTTCCCAAGGGTACCAGTGCTTAAGTGAATGCAGGGTATTCAAATGGAATTCGAACTCGGCTCACCGATTTCTCTTTCCGCGCCGATATCCACTGCACTACAACACACATCCGTCACTATACGCTTACAGCACCTGGTATTCACAAGCGGTCACCCATCTAAGTACTGACCAGGCTCAATGTTGCTTAACTTCAGTGATTGAGCAAGAACCGGTGTATTCAACGTGATATTACTTTGCATAATAACATGTGCATCCAATGAATTTATAAATATTTAATAATTACATATATTACAGTTTCACCAATGAAAGAATGAAGAAAATTTAGGGTGATTCGAACAAGTTGTAAAATTTTGCAAAGTAATAATAACAAAAGAACTATTCTATTTTCATTTGGCAATAAATACTAAAAATAGTATGAAATATATAAATTTCTTTAAAAAAAAAACAAAAAAAAAACAGGGGTAGCCTAATAATTATGGCTGGTAGTGTATGTCAATCAGTCAAGTGCCATAGTGATACACACTTGAGTGATCATGTCTTGTTTGAGATATGACTAACCAGGCAGAATATTTTCCAACAGTAAGTTGCCATTACATTCTGCAGAAGACTGGTTGCCAACCAAGGCTGTATAACCCAATCTGTCCTATTTAAGCCATAGCTGAAGAGAGAAGCAACAGATTAATACCTTCCCCAAAAGTATTTGCTTGGAAGTGAATGAAAGAAATTCAACTGAAAATTCGAACTTGGATCTCTGATTTCTCGTTCTGAGCCAATATCTACTGCATCACAACACACATCCTTATAATCATTTTTATTTAATTGTATCACTCCGAGCAAGATGTGCAGGGGGCTACATAAGAGTAAAAAAATTAGATAGGGGGTGAGTAAAGAGAAAGACGAACCAGTTAAGGATGGGAATACAGGTGTGATGACAGTTGCAAAGGTGGAGAGAAAGGAAAAGATAAACAGTGGTGTAGAAAGAACTAGAGTCAAGTTGTTAAGAGATGGGTACTGACATTGCACTTAAATTCCTGGAGGTTGAAGCCATCAGGAAAACAAGAATATGGAAGCAAGTTCCACAGGTGGGAAGTGCGAGAAAAGAAGCTGCTGGAGTAGAATTGTCGTCTGCATTTGATTGATCTAACTGTGAATGGGTGGGACCCAGTTGCCAGTCTGCTTGCACGAGTAAACACCTGTGGCAGGGGCACCAGTGACTTAAGTTCGTCGGAGCAGAAGCCATGAAAATATTTATAGAAAAGACAAAGGGAAGCCACATGCTGTCGGTGAGAAAGTGGCTGGAGTCAAGCAGCCAAGTCGGGACATATCACATTACAGATTCTTCTTTGGAGCCTGTCAAGAACACTGAGATGAACAGCAGGTGCGCCTATGCAGTTCTGATTTTATGGGCATTCAAACTAGAGCCCTGAGCAAAATCAGAGGATTTCACAAAATTTGGAGCTATATTTAAATTAATATCTCAAGAATGAGACACTTACAATCCTTGAAACCTTGTGCAGTGCATGCTGAGAATATTTTTTTTTTTTATAATCATATCGCCCCAAGCAAGGCATTTTACTGTCACTGTTGTGCAGAGGGATTACATATGAAGAAATTTAGATGTATCCAGCTGTAGGTTGTCATTTTCTTCTGTGGTAGACTGGTTGCCAACCAAGGCTTTAGAACCCAATTTGTCCTGCTTTTTAATGCATAGATGGAAGGAGAAGTGATAGATTAATACCTTTCTCAAGGGTATTTTCATGTAAGTGAATGCAACAATTTCATCTGGAATTTGAACTCTGCTCTTCAATTTCTCATTCTGACCTAATATCCATTGCACCACAATGCACATCCCAGGAATACATTACAAATAATTGCATTTTGAATCCACCACCACCACCACCCCATTTTTGGTATCCCTTGAAAACAATTGGGATATCGAGAATCTTTTATTATTATTTATTTGTAATGTATTCCTGAATACAAACAAGGGGGGAGATTCAAAATACAATATTTCGGGAGTTTTTTAGCATCGTCTGTTACAGCAGCTTCAGATAATAAAGCTAATTACTTTCTGAAATGTGTGTTTTTTGCAGTGGACATCAAACCTGAACGACAAATCAGGGAGTCAAGTGTAAATGCCAGTTGAATTCCATGCATTCACTTACACACAAATACCCTTGGGAAAGGAATTAATCCGTTGCTTCCCTCCAGTTATGGGTTAAATAACAGGATAGATTGGGTTCTATAGCCTTGGCTGGCAACCAGTCTACCACAGAAAGCAATGGCAACCTACTGCAGGATAATGTTCTGCTCAGTCAGTCATGTCTCTTTCGAGACATGATTGCTCAAAGCGTGTATTATGTATGGCACTTAAATGACTGACTGAATTTAATAGTTGGAAACATAATTAAAACTTCAACTGGTCATAAAGTTGGTTTTCTATTGTTATGAAGTAATAAAATGATCCCCCACTAATTACTGTGTAATACTATGATACGTCTCTTCTCCCTCCTGTTATGGGTTAAATAATAGAACAGATTGGGTTCTATAGCATTGGCTGGCAACCAGTCTACCGCAGAAAGCAATGGCAACCTACTGCGGGATAATCTTCTGCCCAGTCAGTCATGTATCTTTCAAGACACCCAAAGCGTGTATCACGTATGGCACTTAACTGACTGACATTCTGAAAGTAGACACAAGTGTTTGTGATACTAAAATTCAGATACTGGAAATATTTAAATCCGGAATTATCAATGATTGAATAGTTGTCTAAAGTAGAGTTTAGCAACCTGTGGCTTGCCCAGCAATTTCCAATGGCACACTAATTGCGTAAAACTCAAAGTAACAGAGTATGTTGTTGATATAGAACAATTGGCTAAGACCAAGCAAGGTTAAGGATCCCATTAATAATAAAAACTTTAAAAAACTTTTAAGAACAGTTTATTTCTATTAATGCAGTTTACATATTATTGTATATATTGCAATAATATTATTATTATATATTATTATTATATATTATTGTATATATTGCAATATTATTATTATTATATATTATTATTATATATTATTATTATTGTATATATTGCAATTATATTATTATTATATATTATTATTATTGTATATATTGCAATAATATTATTATTATTATATATTATTATTATTGTATATATTGCAATATTATTATTATTATATTATTATTATTATTGTATATATTGCAATATTATTATTATTATATATTATTATTATATTATTATTATTATTGTATATATTGTTAATATTATTATTATATATTATTATTATATATTATTATTATATATTATTATTATTGTATATATTGCAATAATATTATTATTATATATTATTATTATTGTATATATTGCAATAATATTATTATTATTATATTATTATTATTATTGTATATTATTGCAATAATATTATTATTATTATATATTATTATTATTGTATATATTGCAATAATTATATTATTATTATATATTATTATTATTGTATATATTGCAATATTATTATTATTATATATTATTATTATTGTATATATTGTAATAATATTATTATTATTATATTATTATTATATTATTATTATTATTGTATTATTATTGTATATTATTAATAATTATTATATTATTATTATTATATTATTATTATTGTATATATTGCAATATTATTAATATTATTATTATTATTATTATATTATTATTATTATTGTATATATTGCAATATTATATATTATTATTATATTATTATTATTATTGTATATATTGTATTATTATTATTATTATTATTATATTATTATTATTATATTATTATTATTATATATATTGCAATATTATTATTATTATATATTATTATTATTGTATATATTGCAATATTATTATTATTATATATTATTATTATTGTATATATTGCAATATTATTATTATTATATATTATTATTATTGTATATATTGCAATATTATTATTATTATATATTATTATTATTGTATATATTGCAATATTATTATTATTATATATTATTATTATATATTATTATTATTGTATATATTGCAATATTATTATTATTATATTAGATACTGTTCAATTAGACCGTGCACAACAGCTCTACTTTAACACTGGACTTTTGATGACAATCTCAATTTTTACAATAAAATAATTTAAAATTCACCGTCACTATATTTTAACTCTATACCACACCTCCTATAATACAACCCCTACATTTAATATTAAATATATCTAAATTTATATAACACATAAACAACAACAAAACATAAATAATTACAGCAATATTTCGAAAAACATAGATACACTAAAAAAAAAAAAAAAATTACACAAAGCTATCAACAAACTTTTTAAATTTCATCTCAACGACTTTTTCAAATAACAAAACTTTATAAATATTTTGTGACTGACATCATAGGTTACTGCGATTCTTTTGAACAGCCTTAAAAATTTTAAGTTTTTATCACATTTCTAAATCTATTCACAAAAAAACTTCACAGAAGTAAATATAAGCCCTGATGATGGTTAAAACAACCGAAACATTATAATGTTGGCCACCCTACAATAAATCCATATTTTGTTGTTTTTCAAGTGTTGTAGAACAGGAATACTGACCTTGACTTGTATAAAAATACGTTTGCTGTTGGTACACTGAATGATTTTAAAACCTTAAGTTAGCACATAGTTAGCAAAAGTTTGCAAACCCTTGTTCTGAAACTCAAATCTGACATATCTGACTCCTGGAAATCCAGTGTGGGACCAATTTCTTTATTTTAAAAATACTTTTTTAATGATATAACAGAAGACGCAGTTTTCAGACAAAAATGCTTTCAACTTTTAACACAAAACCATTCGCTTCTAAAATAAAAAATAAACAAACACTAAAATCTTGGGTTAAGATTACATGGAAAAATCAAGTACATAATAGCTTTATGTATAAATGAGTAAAAATCCAATGTTAAATCATTTGGAAATGGTGTATTTTTTTTAATCATTTCATCCTAATCAAGGCAATAAAGCTACTAAGATGCAAGGGTTCACTGAGAGTGAAGGAAAATGAGATGTAAATGAAGAGAAAGGACGGAATTCAAGAAGACAAAAGATCGCAATTGATGTTGCATTTTTTGAAGGTCATCGATGATGAGGGCGGGGGGGCCCTACATTTTCATATTTTAAAAAGTCTTTTTTTTTTTTGCAACAAAGGGGCAGCTCAATATGCTAAATACAGGTCTGGGATACTAGAATCAAGCAGGTACAAAAATTTAAATTCCTGGGAAGTGTTATAACAGAATGACGGAAAGTGTGACACAGAGATCCGAAGATGAATTGGCATGGTGAAGGAAGTATTCCTGAAATTGAGAAACAGGACAATTTCACTAGAAACAAGGAGAATACTGGATTGCTATGTGTTGTCAGTTCTTCAATATGGCAGTGAATGCTGGACAATATCATCAAAGATGAAAGAAAAACTTGAAGCAACTGAAATATGGTTCTGCAGAAGGATGCTGCAAATATCATGGATCGAGCATGTCAGCAATGATGAGGTCTTGGAAATGATGGAAACGAAAAGGAAATTAATACTGAGCATCAGGAAGAGACAGTTGAAGTTCCTGGGACATGCAATGAGAAAGGAGGGTTTGGAGAACCTGATACTGACAGGCCAGATAGAGGGAAAAAGAGACAGGGAAAGCAACGGATAACATATTTGAAGGACCTAATCAGATGGATGATGGAACGAGGGTTGCATGGTGTAAAAGGAGAAGGAGTGCTAAGAGCCACCAGGGATAGGGAGACGTGGAAAGCCATGATCGCCTACGTCCTGAAGGGACAGGGTACATAGAAGAAGATATATGCCAACTGTTTATAACAAATTATAATGTGGATATAAAGTGGGGGTTCAAATCTATATTATAATCAATATATAAACTGATCCCTCATTTTGTGTCCATGCTGGTTTCTTTACATTTATGTTCTAGATTTATGAGCTAGAGCAGGTGGTTGATGGAACAAGGGTTGCATGGTGTAAAAGAAGAAGGAGTGCTAAGAGCCACCAGGGATAGGGAGACGTGGAAAGCCATGATCGCCTACGTCCTGAAGGGACAGGGTACATAGAAGAAGATATATGCCAACTGTTTATAACAAATTATAATGTGGATATAAAGTGGGGGTTCAAATCTATATTATAATCAATATATAAACTGATCCCTCATTTTGTGTCCATGCTGGTTTCTTTACATTTATATTCTAGATTTATGAGCTAGAGCAGGTGGTTGATGGAACAAGGGTTGCATGGTGTAAAAGGAGAAGGAGTGCTAAGAGCCACCAGGGATAGGGAGACATGGAAAGCCATGATCGCCTACGTCCTGAAGGGACAGGGTACATAGAAGAAGATATATGCCAACTGTTTATAACAAATTATAATGTGGATATAAAGTGGGGGTTCAAATCTATATTATAATCAATATATAAACTGATCCCTCCTTTTGTGTCCATGCTGGTTTCTTTACATTTATATTCTAGATTTATGAGCTTGAGCAGGTGGTTGATGGAATGAGGGTTGCATGGTGTAACAGGCGTGCTAAGAGCCACCAGAGATAGGGAGACGTGGAAAGCCATGATCGCCTATGTCCTGAAGGGACAGGGCACATAGAAAAAGAAGAAATCATTTGTGTGATATGAATAAGAGACATGAGCAAAATGAGTGAATTGGTGAATAACCTTTAACCCTAACTTCAAAAGCTGGACAAACTCTCTTCAAAAACAAAATAGATAAAATTTTTTTAAAAAATAACAAAGGAAGTGGAATGATCTCTGTATCTAAAATTTGTTTCGAAACTCAAGTCAAAAACATTTTCAATTATTTTTTGGCAGAAGATATATTTTATCGCTTAAATGTTTTTTTTTTAGTGGATACTCATATTAGAGTAATGTTTTATTTATTTAATAGCTGTAAATACCTGGCATTACACGGAATGAGAAGAGTAAGTATTCCCATTTTTATACAACCCACAGGTATTAAATACGGAAGATAACTCTTGTATTTTTTGAAAGAGTTATTCTCCCTGTAAAAGTTACTGTGTTGAACTTATCTTTATAACAAAAACAATAATACTTGAAAATAATTAAAATAAAGACTAAATAGAAGCACCACACAATTTCTTTTACTTTGTTGTGTAGAATAACAAATTTGCAAGAGATGTGTAAGTTTTGAAACAATCCGGATGAAAAATGTAGAAATGTATGTCAACTGAAATCAATGAGAATACACACAGACACATATCTTCATTTTTATATATATATATATATATATATATATTATATTATATTATATATAGATAGATAGATAGATTTATTAAATGGTATCTTCATTTATTTTGTTTACCGGCCTGAATATTTGAGAAATCTTATTAAAAAAAATATGCACTCTCCGGCAGAATTCAAACCTGTGTCCCACTTGGCAAGAGAAACCATTGTTTGATTTAACAATTTCAACTGAGCCACAATTGATATTTTACCAATCCAGCAAAACTGAATAATACTTTTAAGCAAAATCATTCCCATCATAGATTCTCAAAATGTTATATCTGCCCAGCTTCATATCCAAACAATAAAGCAATTTCTAAAAAACTAATGGATTTTTTATTCCTTGATCTAACAGGTTTTTATCACTTCAAACATTGTATTTCATAGATACTCCTATTTTTCTTTAATAAGATTTCTTTAATATTCTGGTCAGTTGACAAAAATAAATATACTTTTTAATAAATGAACGTAGAGTCCACTCAAACATGGATATCCACAGAAAATAATGTTTAACATGATAAAATCTGTTGGATTGATAAAAAAAAATCCATTGCTTTGTGTGCATGTATGTGTGTGAGTTCTCTATTCATGTTGAGATTCTTCAGTAAATCAACAAATGTAGGATTATATATATATATATATATATATAACAAAATATTTGGTATTTAAGCAAGGTAAATTCTGATAGAGACAAAATCAATATTAAATTTATTTATTTAATTTAACAGAGTAATATAATCTATAACCATTAATATAATTTAATATAACCAATGAAATTGTAGAATATCTAAATTCTGTCTATATATATATATATATATATATTTATATAATATATATATTTTCCATTTGTAAACAAGTTATAACGCGACCTAGGTTTCTACCATGAATGGTGTCTTCAGGCAATTTGCAATAACTGATTTTAACGTTTTCTTTCAGAATATATACATATATATATATATATATATATATATATATTTTTTAATCATTTCACCCCGAGCAAGGCGATAACGCCACTGATGCGCAGGGGGCTACGTAAGAGTAAAAAGATTGGAAAAGAGAAAGCCGGAAACCACATCCTAAACAGGGAACAAGGGATGAGCCTCTTCACCTGTTCAATAGACATGGGTGGAGTGTGAACCGGGCGATAGTTTAGTCTATCTACTCCAATTGAAAAAAATAATAAAAAAGGAAAAGAGTGAAAAGATTGGAAAAGAGAAAACCGGAGACCGCATCCTAAACAGGAAACAAGGGATGAGCCTCTTCACCTGTCTATATATATGATATAAAAATCTTTATATACCAGAACAATGTTAGGCAAATGAATGACAAAGTGGTGGGGAATCCTTTCAGAGGCTAAAACATATAACAGAAATTTTCCTACTTTGCTATTAATTTGTCTAATATATATGAGGTCAACTATATATATATATAGATATATATATATATATATATGCTCTGATTGAGCCCTTTGGAAGAATGGTAGGCTTTGAAAAAACAGTATCTACTCTAGCATCTATGCATCATTCATTCAGTAATGAATTAGAACACTCTCAGCTACTAGTGAGTGTACATAACACGCTAAAAGTCTGCCTTCTTCTACCGAGCGCCCATAGCTCAGAGATAGAATCACCGACTGACACCAAATCAGTCGGGTTTCAATCCTGGCTAAAAAGCAAACGGATGTCTAACTGTACTGATGAGCTGTGATACAGTAAATCAGATCTGTCTGCGGATGACTATTTTTTTTTTTTAATCATATCACCCCGAGCAAGGCGGTAATGCCACTGATGTGCAGGGGGCTACGTAAGAGTGAAGAGATTGGAAAAAAGAAAACCGGAAACCACATCCTAAACAGGAAACAAGGGATGGGCCTCTTCACCTGTTCAATAGACGAGGGTGGAGTGTAAACTGGGCGATAGTTTAGTCTATCTACTCCAATTGAAAAAAGAAAAGAGTGAAAAGATTGGAAAAGAGAAAGCCAGAAACCACATCCTAAACAGGGAACAAGGGGTGACATCTAACTGCCACTTCTACTCCAACAATTTCTTTTCTCGCACTTTCTGCCCGTGGCACCTCTTTCCGTCTATTTGCTTCCCCCATAGATACAATCTTCAAAAATTTAAATGCAACATCAGTTACCATCTTCTAACTCCTTGCATCCTGTTCATCTTTTATACTTTCTTCAACAACTACTGTACCCTGTCTTTTCTCTCACTGTAGCCCCCTACGCACTAGTGAAGTTCTTGCCTTGCTTGGGGTGAAATAATTAAAAAAATTTAAAGAAAATGGTATTTTACTCTTTTCCAATAAAGCAAAATTTCTCATTTGCAAACCTACCTTTCTCTTTGTCACTGGATTCTGCTTCTTCTTCTTTTTCTTCTTCCTCGTCTTCTAGTGTTTTTTCCATTGCCTCGCTATCATTCTTACTCTCTTGAGATTCCCCCTTTTTAACTTCATTCTTCTGACGTTTTTCTGGAGCACAGCCCTCTTCAACCTGAAGTTAAGCATTTAATCATCATTAACAAAATGAACCAACAATTCTAAGAATTCTTCCATATTTCCATTTGCCTTACCAACAACTATTTATCCTCACAGAAAAACTAAATTCATTTTTTAATGAATCAAAAACTGGCTTGTAACTCCAAATACAAAAAAAAAAAAAAAAAACTCGCACAGCAAACAGGGTTCACTTTGGTTGATTTTGTTTAACAGCCTATCAACATCTTTATGGGTTATTTAATGGTGAAATCTAAATATTTTGCATGCAATTTTATGGCTTCAGCTAGAGATATTTTGTACTTAATTTATACTTTCAAGGTAAAAACATGGTTATTTTTTTTTCTTTTACTGGAATTCGAATTCGGCTTCCTGAGTTCAAATTCTAGTTGCATTCACTTACGCACAAATACCCTTGGGAAAGGTGTTAATCTGTCTCTTCCTTCCAGTTATGGGTTAAATAACAGGACAGATTGGGTTCTATAGCCTTGGCTGGCAACCAGTCTACTGCAGAAAGCAATGCCAACCTACTGCGGGATAATCCTCTGCCCAGTCAGTCATGTCTCGAAAGAGACATGATCACCCAAGCGTGTATCACGTATGGCACTTAACTGACTGAAAGATACTATGGACAGAACATGTGAGCAATGATGAGGTTTGGAAAGGAAGGACACAAAAAGGAAACTGATACTTAACTTAGTAGGATAGACTCCCACATAGGTGCTTCCCTGGACATTACAATCTTAACCTCTTCAAGTCAAGGGTCAATTCTTATCTATCTTCCTTATCTACACTTTCCATCACCTGCTTTTTTTTTAAATCATTTCACCTAAAGCTAGGCAAGACTGCCACTAGTGTGTAGGAGGTTACAATAAGAGAAAAGGCTAGGTAGAAACTGTACCCATCAGGGAAGCAAGTAAACGAAAGGGAATTCCACAGGCAGGAAGTGCGAGAAAAGAAACAGTTCAAGTAGAAGTGGTGGCTATATTTAACTACTGCAACAGTAAAAGGGTGGGACTAAGATGCCAATCTAGTAACACACTTGAATTTACATGAGTGTGGCACCAGGCAAGAAAAGCTCATCAGAACAGTTGCTATGGAAATATTTGTAGAAAAGGCAGAGGGAAGGCACATCACATTGGTGAGAAAGTGACTGAATTCGAGATGCCAAGTCCAGATCAGTTACACTGCACGACTTCCTTTGATTTTTGTCAAGAACCTTAAGATGAATAGTAGAAACACTCGACCAGATATGGCAACAGTATTCAATGCACAGATGAATGGTTGATTTATACATGTGCAAAATGGATTCTTACGAGAACCTCAAAATAAATAGCAGGAGCACTCGACTAGATATGGCAACAGCATTCAATGCCCGGACGAATGGTAGATTTATAAATGTGCAAGATGGATTCTTACGAGAACCTCGAGATAAATAGCAGGAGCACTTGACCAGCTATGGCAACAGTATTTAATGCATGAATGAATGGTAGATTTATAAATGGGCAAGATGGATTCTGACGAGAACCTCAAGATAAATAGCAGGAGCACTTGACCAGCTATGGCAACAGTATTTAATGCACGAATGAATGGTAGATTTATAAATGTGCAAGATGGATTCTGACGAGTACCTCGAGATAAATAGCAGGAGCACCCAACCAGATAAGGCAACAGTATTCAATGCACTGACGAATGGTTGATTTATAAATGTGCAAGATGGATTCTGATGAGAAAAACTTTCTGGCACAAGGACAGATGTAGTCGTTCCATTCCAGGTCGGTTGAAAAAGTGAAGCCAAGTTGGTGCATTGTGTTGCTCTTCAGGAGACTAGCATCAGCCATGCTGATAGCGGGCAGGAAAGTTTCTCTTGTGGTGGTTAAAGGAGAGCAGTTTTGTTTTGGGGGACATAAATTTAAAAATCATTTCTTGCCCCAGTGAACCACTAATTGGATGTCTGTTTCAAGAGTAGCAGCCATGTTTACTCTGTCAGCCTTGGCAGATTTCCGATTGAGAGGAAAGTAAAATGGTGCTGTCATCTGCATAGATGCCTACTTGAGAACCGATTACTCTTCCATTCATATCACACACACTTAACATTTTAATAGTAATATTTCATTTTGAGTGGCTATTGAGCCTTGTACTGGCTGAATTTCAGTACTAAAATAAAGTCTCATTACAGGCTTTAGTTTCAGAATTCTTGGAATTTGTGGTTTTATTAAAAAACAAAAATACCGCTTTTGACATTTAATAAAAGGAAGGTTAAGTCCCACAACTGAAAATAATTTTATAAAATAAAAATATTAAAAATAAATACCAATTCTAAAATTATTAATTTATTTTATAGATAATTAATTTTCACATGGATGTGCGTTGTGGTGCAGTGGATATCAACTTGGAACAAGAAATGGGGGAGCCGAGTTCGAATTAAAGTTGAATTCGTTGCATTCACTTATACACAAATACCTTTGAGAAAAGTATTAATCTGTCTCTTCCCTCTAGTTATGGGTCAAATAGCAGGACAGACTGGGTTCTATAGCCTTGGCTGGCAACCAGACTACTGCAGAAAGTAAGGACAACCTACTGCGGGATAATTTTCTGCATAGTCAGTCATGTCTCTTTTGAGACATGATTGCCCAAGCTTGTATCATGTATGGCACGTAATGGAATTTTAGCATTTCAAAGTTAGAGCCCAAAAACAGATTTATCTCCCTTACATAATATGCAAACCTGAATGCAAATTAATATTACAAGCCTGCCTTCCCATATGAAAAGTCATGCAATTCAAAATAAAAGGAAAAATGATTACAAAACTATTTTCTAGAAATAAAAACTTAAGTTAAATTCAACACTTCCAGCCAAACTTGGAAAGTTAAAAAAAAAATTCCTAAGCAAACAAAAATACAAGCTTATATCCAAGTCATTAAAATGTTAGAATGGATTTTTGCTCGATTATATTTACTAAAATAAAAATCACTTCCTCACAAAATAATTTTATCAACAGTTTTCACTTTAGTTGGCAGTAGTTGAATCTACAAGAGCATCTTTTTGAAATATTTTTCAAGTGCTCAGAAATCTTTAAAATTTTATAAAATATTCCCTGTCATCTAATGTTTTATTGAATTTTAGAAATTTCAGCTTTAAATATAATTATCACTCATTTTCTGATAATGTTGCATAAGATTGATCACTCATAATTACAAAACGCAGCATGTTTATACACTAAAAAAAGAATTATTTTAAAAATATCATTGTATTAAGCTTTTTCATTCATAATATTGTTTTCAGTTAATAATATAATTTAAAAAGCTGAAATACATAATTTTAAAAGATTTAAAACTCAATAAATTTTTCTAATTAAAATTTAAAAAAAAAAAACAATTCTTTTGAAAATTCATTATTCATAAAAAAAAATTCTTTTCAAACAGTAGTATCTTAAATATATCTAATTAAAAAGCAATTAAGAGCTTTATTGTACTTTATGATTCAAAGCAGATTTTTGGTAAATGATGTTCCTGTTTGACAAAAACAAAATGATTCATAAAATTCTCCAAGGAGTTCTGAAGCTAAAATTTTAATTTATCAAAATTTCATAAAAGGGGGAGCAGACAGATGTTAAAAAAAAAAAAAAATTAATTAATTCATTTGTGAATAAGTCCTAAAGGTTTCATTAACATCCAATTATTATTTTGATTTTGCAAAGATTTTAAAATAACAAAAACAAACCTAAAATTTCTTATACTAATTTATGTTCCCTATTGACACAAAAAACAGATTTTAACCAAAATTTCAAATGTGCTTTAAAGGATTAAAAAAATTAAAAGAAATATTTTGTCGTTTCTCTTAATAATAACAAACATTTTGATGATAAAACTGTTTTTATCAAATTTGGAATCATTTTCATCATGGCATGATCCTTTTTAGAAATTTTTGGGAGGTACCTATTCTAAAATGATTAATTTATGTTGTTGGTTTTAGTATTTCAAACGAATTTTTACATCCTAAACAGATTTATCTCCCTTACATAATATGCCAACTGCATGTAATGAGAAATCATTCCAATGTGAAATGACACGCATTCAAAATAAAAAATTACAATTTAATTCAGTGTCTGTAGCCTAACTTGGAAAGTTTTTTAAAAAATAAAATAAACTTACCAATCAAACAGGAAAAACAACCATCCTGTATGTCAAAAGTCATGAAAATACTAGAATGGACTTTTGCGTGACGCCAATTCGGTCGGGTTTCAATCCTGGGTTAAAAGCAATCGGATGTCTAACCGAACTGATGAGCTGCGATACAGCGAAACAGGTCTGTCTGCGAATGACTATATATATATATAAGTAGCTAACCTAGAGCCAATGGACCTACCTTATTTATTTGCTCTGCTATTGTATTGAGAACTTTACATGTTAGGTTCCACGTTTCTGGGTTTTTTTTGTTTCAAATAGTCAGCCTGTCAGTTAAGTGCCATACATGAAACACGCTTGAGCAATCATGTCTTGAAAGAGATATGACTGACTGGGCAGAAGATTATCCCGCAGTAGATTGGCATTGCTTTCTGCGGTAGACTGGTTGCCGACCAAGGCTATAGAACCCAATCTGTCCTGTTGTCTCATAGCTAGAGGAAGAAGAGATGTATTATATTATTAAGTAATAATAAGTGGGGGATCAGCTTATTACTTTATAAGAATAGAAAACTTATCCCCCACTTTATGCCCTGTAGGAGTCTTAGTCATGTCTCCAGCTATTATATTCACTCAGTCAGTTAAGTGCCATACGTGAAACACGCTTGGGCGATCATGTCTTGAAAGAGACATGACTGACTGGACAGAAGATTATCCCGCAGTAGGTTGGCATTGCTTTCTGCGGCAGACTGGTTGCCAGCCAAGGCTATAGAACCCAATCTGTCCTGTTATTTAACCCATAAATGGAAGGAAGAGACAGATTAATACCTTTCCCAAGGGTATTTGCGTGTAAGTGAATGCAATGAATTCAACTGGAATTCGAACTCGGCTCCCCAATTTCTCGTTCCGAGTCGATATCCACTGCACCACAACGCACATCTTTGACTAATATTCAGATGCTTAGTTCGTTTCTTTTTTTGTTTCCATTTTTTTCCCCTCCACGTTTACACTCAGTGGGTTTTTCAAGACGTGTTTAAAGATAAATTTACAGTTATATATATATATAATTTGAATAAAAAAAAAAGATTATAACAAAATAATTTTATCATCACCATGATTTTCAGTCTGGTTGCAGTAGTTGTATCTACCAATTACTGCCCTGATGAAAAGATTGGACAATTTTATTCAAACAGTGTGTGTTTGTGTCTGGTAAAGAAACATTTGGCATTCATTGGCCGAGCAGCCAGTGTTACTTTTGACTAAAACTTATTAAAAATTTCTCTTAAAAACAATTTTTCAGCAAAATGAGTTTCTCAAGTTCACAGTTATTGCTCTTTCCAGTACTTAACGCAGTTTCCTTCCTAACTTTCTACTGAAGGTAGCATGAAACTTCAACATCTGGATTATGACAATATTTTCTCACTGTTACAGAAGCTAACCATTTTAATTGCTGCTGCTGTTTAAGGTCCTTAAGTAATGTGGTTTCTCCTTATTCAGTACAGTTCTTTTTTTGGAATTCTGCAGCGCCATTCCAGGAGGTCTAAAGATTTCTCCTTGTTAAGAACGACAAGCTTATTTGCTCAGTCATTTTTAACCATTGATCTCAAAAAGCAGTTGTATACAACTGACAGTTTATATATATATATATATATGTGAAGAAGATAAACCACCAGAAGCAGCAGGAACAACAGTAGTAGAAGTAGCTGCCCCATAAGCCACCTCCTCCTCCTCTTGCTGCTCAATGGGCACCTACCTCCTACTCTTTATGGAATATATATATATATATATATATATTTTTATAATCATATCGCCCCAAGCAAGGCATTTTACTGCCACTGTTTTGCAGGGAGTTACTTAAGCAGAAAGTTATGAGAAAGAGTGACAGGTTATAATGGGTGTCAGGAAGTGGGTAAGAGAAGGATGAATGTGGCCATAAAGTAAGGGATCAATTTATATATTGATTGTAATGTAAAATTGATCCCCCACACTTTATAATTACATAATAATTTCTTGTCTGTTGATAAGCCATAGAAAACGGATCAGTCAGTCAATGAAATACTGATTAGCTACACATGCATGTCTTTTAGATTTATTTACATTCTCTGGAATATAAATGCATAGAATTTTTTTTATAATCTTATCGCCTCAAGCAAGGCACTGTTTTGCAGGGGGTTACATAGGAGGAAAGTTATGAGAAAGAGTGACAGGTTATAGGGGGTGTCAGGAAGTGGGTAAGACAAGGATGAGAATACTGATGAGAGTGGAGTGGACGGGGAAAGGAGCATGAGAGAGAGGAGGCAGGTTAGTGAGATAGGAGATGACTATTGACTTTACATTTAACTTCTTAGAGATTGTAGCTGTCGGGGAAGCAAGTAAACGAAAGGGAATTCCACAGGCGAAAAGTGCGAGAAAGGAAAGTGCTGGAGTAGAATTCGCATTTACAATTTATTAGCTTCACAGTAAAAGGGTGGGACCTAGTTGCTAATCTTGTCACTTTTAAATTGAATACAATCTTTTTCTCTCAACAATCCTCAGTGTCCTGGAAAATATAGAAAGCTTTTAAAATCTAAACTTATTTAGAAATGGAACTTTGTGTGTGTGTGTGTGTGTGTGTGTGTATCCGTTACCTATAGACTCCGAAACGGCTGAAAGATTTTCTTGAAAATTTACACAGTTGTACTATAAGCATCTGTGAGTGTTCTTAGCTAGGTTTTGTGTCGATGCACCCCCCTCGATAAATCGGGTTATAGAAGGAGTGGTCCAATTTTAATCAAATTTGATACACTCATAGACAAAGACATAAGAAACGATATTCAGAAGTTTCAGGGTTGCAGTTCTTACAATAGTCCAGAAAATGTGATATCAACCATGATACCATTTACTCAGAGGACTTAGTTAGCTTTCAAAATTCAGTTTACGACGAAAAAAACTTTGATATCGATACCAGGAAATCAAAATTTGACTTACATCCATTCATTTTTCTTTCTATCTACCGTTTCGCTTTAACTGAAAACAACTATGGCTTTTTAGTCTTTCGTGCCAATGTCCAAAGAGTCTGAGTTCCAGGACCATGGATTAGTTTTAAAGCTTTCATTACAAGCTATACTGCTTATATATATATATTAGATGCGATTGGTAAATTGTCGTAATTATATATACTAGGTGCGATTGGTAAATTGCCGCAATTAGTTTATTATTTCAAATATTCTTTAGGCTGAGTCTGAGCTCCAGAACCAGGGATTAGTTTTAAAGCTTTCATTACACCCGAGCAACACCGGGCTATACTGCTAGTAAAAATAAAAATAGTAAAAGCGGGGAATTCTTTGATTTATTTTAAAGCCCGAAAATATCCTTCTTAAAAATTAAAGACAAACTGGAGAGAGAAAAAAAAGAATAAAGTCTACAGTTTTGATTTAACAGATTTTTTTAATTAAAAATGAAAGAGAAATCAATCTACTCACTTAAATCAATAAAAACAAAACTAGGTACCTCCACAAAAATCGCTGAAAAAACAGCATAGTCAGAAGGGAAAAGGTCCCAAACTAAATAAAACAAAGTTCTATGGGCAAAAAGTTTATATTACCATTAAGAGGATAGAACAAAGCGTTTTTTAAATATTTTAAAATTTTTTTAATTATTTCTAACACGTTCGAAATTGGTGTAGAAAGTATGTTTTATTTTGTAAGCGCGATATCCAAATTGCCACTATTTTATTAAGTAAACAAACGTAATTGTTACGCAATGCACTTTTTTGGCTGTGAAAGACACATTAATTTGGAAATTCTTCCATAAATCAAATAATGGTTGGATTTTGATGAAAATTTCAGGACTTATTCCTAATTAACCGAAATCAATGTTGAAATAATTATTTTGTATAAAATATTGGTAAAAATATATATTTTTTTTTTACATATGTTACCCCCCTCCAATTAATTTCCACAAATGCTTAAAAATTCAAATTTTGTCCACAATAAGCCTAATATAATTCAATTCAGGAGTCATTGGGGAATGCTAATCAACAGGTTTTTTTTTCTCCAATAGAGCCCCTTTTCTAAAAAATTGGTCCGAATTGTGAAAAATGCAATAATTATGCTAATTTCTATGTGGATAAACTTCTGATTGCTGGCCTCCCTACTTTAGCCTTGTTTATAACTTCCGGTTGTCATTATGTCACTTGGCACTTGAGATAGTCAGCGTATATCAGATTACCTTAGCTAATAAAATGCTATAGCAAATATTTCAGAGAGTAAGCAAGTACTTTTGTTTGAAAACAGATAAAGGTAAGTTTTAACTTAAAAAATTGACTTCAATAACGTGTCAGCGATGTATATTTTATTTTTGCCAGATTTTTAAAACAGGAATGTGGCTACTGTTTAAAAATCTGTCATCAATCAATAAAATGGAGGTACTTTAAAATTTTTTTTTTAATCTGAAATATTTTAGATTCCAATCAATATAATTTCGCTTTAAAATACACCAGTGTATTTTGTTTAATGGAATTACTAAATTTAATCTCTTGACTTTCAATTAAAACTAATTTTAAACCTAAAATATAACTTATTTATTTTAAAAATTTCATTTTAAAATCAGGTATCGAAAATTTATACTGAAAAGTGGAGGTAACTAAACAAAACTGCTTTGCTAATTGATTTTTAGTTTAAATAGGTTTTAATTTTAAAAATATCAATTTATTAATGTGCAGAAAAAAATTGGATTTTAACAATGGTGATAATGTCTTTAAAGACTCTTTAGTTTTAAAATTAACAAGAAAATTAGGGATCTGAACATTAGCAAAACTAAAGGCTTGTATCTGAATAAGTAAACTTTATAATAAACATTAAAGTTTACAAGAACAAGAGTTATTTATCTTTTAGTTTTTTTGTTATTTATTTGAAGGACTATAGTCACGTGTATTTCCACACAGTTACATTCACTCATTGTACATATACACACGCGACAATCACGTGATAATCTTGCTTTCCCGCTCTTTTACGAGTTTTTACGGATGTATATATAGCAGACACGTGGTACACTCAAACAGTTGTGGCAGAAACACAAAAAAACAAAGGAAGGCAGTTCACAGCCCCCCCCCAATAGCAGCATGCTATTGTGGGGTTCGCACTCTTCAATATCAAGCAATTCTCTCACACACCCGCACTAATTGCAAGATGCAAGTAGATGCCTTTTATTTCTTTAAATAATACTTGTACAAATTACTACAGTTGGCACAAGATTTCTTGTTGGTATAACACATAAGTCCAACTCACTTTCTCTTACTGAATCAATCTTCGAAAACTCACAAGATGAACCTATTCACAAATTCAGTATTCTACACCAAGTTTCTATCAATAGTAATCCAAACATAAATTTCATTTGACACAGCTAAGTCTTCCAGCAACAAAGAACTTTGCAAATTACCTAAAAAACTTTAACACAATCTTCTGCAGAAAATGAGAGACATTTTAATCAGACACACTCAATGTCTGTACAAATTATGTAAATCTTGTTATTTGTTAATACACTTTATTTTATAACAAATAATGCTTAGGATCATTTATTCAATGTTTCATCTATTTGTTAATTTGATGAGTGATAGCAACCGCATAAGTTTATTGTTGGAATGCAGAAATTTAGTTATGAAGTCTTTGGAAATGGCCTTGTGCCATGTAAAATTCAAACCTAAAATTTCTATGCATATTGAGGTCCCAACAGGACCACTCTAACGGGAAAAAAAAGTCTAAAACGTTAGTTTAGAAATCAAACATAAAGTGAAAATTTATCAAATGAAGTGACAACTATTTTTTTAATGTGTAAGTGTAAGGCTAACACATTTTTAGAAAACATTAAAAAAATAAATAAATAAACGTACAAAAAAAAAACCCACAAAAACACGATTTTTCAAAAATTGGTGGAAAATCGGGTGATTTTAAGCAAGATTTACAGTAATTTTCTTCGGATTAAATAATTATAATAACTTGATTTTTGTTTAATTTTAGTTTGGCTTTTAAAGGAACTTAAAGAAAACAATTATTTCTGTTAAGGTTCTGTATTGAATTGTATTGAAATAGACAGGGTGTCATCATTGTGTACAATAGTACACAAAAATCTCACAATGATAATCACCGTGTATATTTCTTCTAATTGCATCATTCTATTTTTAATTTTAATCAATTGATCCTAGAAAATAAAAAGTAGTCCAAACTTCCAAATATGGAATTTTATATAACAAAAAAAAATCAAGAGGTTAACAAAAAGAAAAGTATTAAATTAACTTAAGAAAACGAAAAGAGAGAGATTGGCGGGAAAGAATTAAATAAAAAAAAAGTATTTTTCTTGCATCTTTGTTGTCGTTTCTGTAAGTTTTACTGACCTCGTCATTTTGATTTGCAGCTGCTGGACGATCCCGTTTTGGGTGCTGATATTGTCTCAAATGGTCTGGATTCTTTCGATAACAGTTAATTCCATATTTGCAGTGTGGGCGCAAGTCAGTGTCACTTGATGTTGTTTGATTTGTTGCCTCTTGATCAGAATCACCGACAGCAGCCATTCTCCTAGTAACCAACAATTTGCACCTTCGCGCTCTAGAGAGTTCCTTAACACGTGGTGATAGGCTTAGCTTGCTTGCTTGCTAAAGTAGTACACTACAGGACAAGACGACGTAGGTGAGGATGATCGTGTTGCGCCAATATTTCAAGTAAGAAGAAGAGTAAGCTAGCCTGCCTTCCTTGAAAATAAGCAAGAAAGATTCGATTAAGACAAAATTAATATTTTTATAAAGATATACTTTCCGTTCGCGTTGTACTTTCTTTCTTTTTTGTGCTTTATGAAAATAAATTTTTGTGGGCTTAGCGGACTGTTCACTTTTCAGACAAGGAATGTTTCAAAATTGTAAGGAGTAAAAAATGGCTTTAAAGTGGTAGCCCCATTAAAAATGTATACATAAAATGCCAAAAATGGTTCTTGATTTTGTCTCCGACATTATGATGTAATATTTGGTATCTTTGTGGGTATAATTGACAAAGAAGTGGATACAAATATTAGCGTTGAGAGGAATATTTTATTTTCTTATGTTTACATACTTTCGTGTTAAGTGTCTGCTAGCAACAGAACACATGTTGCCTGCTTAAAAGCCAGAGAGGGACTGGCCAATCCTTTAGGTCAAGCATGGGTCAGGGAGATAGAGAGAGTAGGGGGAAAGAGAAATAGTAGCAGAGAAAGAAAAGGGAATAGATTTGGGTATCTTAGTTCTTGGGAGTTATTTAGAGACAGAGAGGGTAAAAGAAACAATGTATTCTCTGCATGGTAGTAGTATCTGACCTGAGGTCATTTTGGTTCATTCCTACAATGACATCATCAAATGTTTAATTTTTACAATATATTGCTAAACTGAAAATTTTATTTATTGCATGTATTGCCAATTGCCATGATTGTTCTTTGGAAATATCGTCGAATAGTTTTATTTAAGAGTTGTCTTATCCACTGGAATTTAGAATTGTCCTGCTCTAGTCGCCAACCAAGGTCAGAGGGCTAAGTCAGCTATCCTATTTAACAGATAGCTAGGTGAAAAAAATTGGTTCATGCCTTCCCCAATGGTAGCAGTGAGAAGAGAACACACACTGTTATATTCAAAATTTGAACTCGACTGATTACTCCATTTCTTGAGATGTTAAAAAACATTCGCGTATATAATGAAACTTTGATTATCTCCCTTAGAATTAGGAGCATAGTCCAAGGGAGGTTACTCAAATTCAAATGATTCATTATTATTCTAAACGAGGTTTGTGCCGTTGTTGGAGACGACATAAAGCGAGTGAATCGACCCCGCGAACTTTTTGTACATGTGAAAACAGCAAAGGCAATGAGAAAACAGAAGCGAAGATGTTGAGTTTTAATGTCAATTTTATTATAGTAAAATCGATGAGCAAACAGTCTGAGAAATCCGAGTAAGACTGGAACGTCGTCAGCGTCTGGTATAAAAGGTACAGGTTGGGAAGTCGTCATTGTTTGGCAGGATCGACACAGGCTGGCACGTCACCGTCGAACACCAGATTAAAGTAAAAATCAGAACGAAAAAGGTACGACTCACTTCATCGGAATTCGACAAAAGGTGGATGACTGTATGGACAGCACAGGCTGGAACGTCGTTGGCGGGAACGTCGTCAGCGTCTGGCGTGACTTGACCTAACTTAAACACGGGCTGGAATGACCAAGTTTGTTAGAGGACCTTTCCTAAGTAGCATCCATCAACCACTCTAGGTCAGCACGTCTCACACGCACAAGGAGCGAAATACTCATTCACCTTTTGTCGAATTCCGATGAAGTGAGTCGCACTTTTTTCGCTCTGATTTTTACTTTAATCAGGTGCTTAAAGCAAGCGGTCAGTTGAGAAGAGAGAACGTCTCACCTTCATGAATCTCATTCGAGTTACATAACGCTGAGCAGGTAGTGTTGAGCCTTTCTCATTGGCGGCACAACATTGAAACAGATGGTACTGGCTTCCAGGACAAAGAACTTTCCGTCCAAGACGCGAACAATGTAGCTTTCAATCAGCATGCATAACGGGCATACGACACCGCAGTAAAAGAAGGCATGTCCTACGGACTCCGGCTAATCACTTCAGCACACGCACTCGGCGGAAATTGCCAGCCCCGCTGCGCAAAGCTTCTTAGCGACCCAGAGAGCCCCTCGCATCACCAGCCAGGTGTGTGATGCCTCGTTGTTGTTGCTACAGTTCAACCCGGGTGCCCAAGGCGAGGCGGAGAGAAACTCCACGTTCGAAAGGCTGAGCTTTCCTTCTGTTACAATGCTTTGGGAGGCAACGACTCATGTTACAATGACTCATGTTACAATGCTTTAGGAGGCAACGTCTCATGTTCCAACGACTCATGTTACAATGCTTTAGGAGGCAACGACTCATGTTACAATGTTTTTGGAGACAACGACTCATGTTACAATGACTCATGTTACAATGCTTTAGGAGACAACGACTCGTGATACAATGCTTTAGGAGGCAACGTCGCATGTTACAACGACTCATGTTACAATGCTTTAGGTGACAACGACTCATGTTACAATGCTTTAGGAGGCAACGACTCATGTAACAATGTTTTTGGAGACAACGACTCATGTTGCAATGCTTTAGGAGACAACGACTCGTGATACAATGCTTTAGGCGGCAACGTCGCATGTTACAACGACTCATGTTACAATGCTTTAGGTGACAACGACTCATGTTACAATGCTTTAGGAAGCAACGACTCATGTTACAACGACTCATGTTACAATGCTTTAGGCGACAACGACTCGTGTTGCAATACTTTAGGAGGCAACGACTGATGTTACAATGCTTTAGGAAGAAACGACTCATGTTACAACGACTCATGTTACAACACTTTAGCAGACAGCGTCTCAAGTTACAATGACTCATGTTACAATGCTTTAAGAAAAAACGACCCATGTTACAATGCTTTAGGAGGCAACGACTCATGTTACAACAATTCATGTTACAATCCTTCAGGAGGCAACGATTCACGTTACAACGATTCATGTTACAATGCTTTGGGAGGCAACGACTCATGTTACAACGACTCATGTTGCAATGCTTTAGGGGATAGTGACTAATGTGACAACAACTCATCGTACAATGATTTAGGAGATAGAGACTCATGTTACAATGCTTTAAGAGGCAACGACTCTTGTTACAATGCTTTAGAAGAGTGCGACTCAAGTTACAATGACTCATGTTACAATGCTTTAGGAGTCAACGTCAGGATACAGCCACTCAAGTTACAAGGAGTCATGCTTTAGGAGGCCATGACTCACGTTATAACGACTAATGTTACAATGACTCATGTTACAATGCTTTAGGAGACAACGACTCATGTCACAACGAATCATGTTACAATGCTTTGGGAGACAGTGATTCATGTTACTACGACTCAACATTCAGGAGACAGCGACTCATGTTACAATGCTTTAAGAGGCAACGACTCATGTTACAACGACTCATGTTGCAATGCTTTAGGAGACAACGACTCATGTTACAATGATTTTGGAGATAGCGATTCATGCTACAATGCTTTAGGAGACGCCGACTCATGTTAGAATGCTTTGGGAGACAGTGACTCATGTTATAATGACTCATGTTACAATGATTTAGCAGACAGCGACAAATGTTACAATGACTCATGCTACAATGCTTTAGGAGACATCGACTCATGTTACAATGACTCATGTTACAATGCTTTATGAGGCAACGACTGATGTTACAACGACTCAGTTGCAATGCTTTAGGAGACAACGTCTCATGTTACAATGCTTTAGGGGACAGTGACTCATGTTAGAACGACTCATGTTACAATGGTTTAGGAGGCAATGACTCATGTTATAACGACTCATGTTATAATGCTTTAGGAGACAATGACTCATGTTACAACGACTCATTTTGCAATGCTTTAGGAGACAGCGACTCATGTTACAACGACTCATCATTTAGGAGACAGCGACTCATGTTACAATGCTTTAAGAGGCAACGACTCATATTACAATGCTTTAGCCGACCGCGACTCATGTTACTCCGACTCATGTTACAATGCTTTAGGGACAGAGACTCAAGTTACAACGACTCATGTTACAATGCTTTAGGAGACACCAACTCATGTTATAACGACTCATGTTACAACGACTCATGTTATAATGCTTTAGGAGACAGTGACTCATGTTACAACGACTCATGTTGCACTGCTTTAGGAGACAACGACTCACGTTAGAATGCTTTAGGAGACAGCGACTCATGTTACAACGATACTTGACGAGATCTTGTTCCGACGCAGACCACCGTGATGAGTTTTTTGACCCGCAGAAATCGAGTGGGGTCTTTGATGTTGTTATCCCCGCATTTCTTCATGGAAAGGAGTACTCTCATTTTGTTTACTCTCTTGTCATAATCTTTGGCTCTCTCTTCGGCTATGCTGGTCACTTTTCAGATGTCCTTACCCATATTTTAGGGAAGTTTTGTCTTCTTTCTCTTGCCTCCGGTCACCTCCACTAGATTCTTTGGCCTTTTTGCTGTTGTGTCGCTCTCTATCAAAAAAAAAAAAAAAAGGCCAAGAATTTTTTCTTTTCGTGGGTAGAGGCTGGCTTCTTTTGTGGAGAAGACAAGCGGGTTTTTCTATGAGTGGGCAAAGATTTGCCCTTTTTGGTGGGGATGATCGAACGGATGAAGCAGAGCGTAGTGGTGACTCCCGCCTATTCAGAATCACTTTCAGTTCTTTTATCTCTAAGATCATGTAGAAAGATGGGTTGTTTTTGGTTCAGGGTCCTGTGTTCGGGTCGACCTTGCTGCTGTATGGTGTGGGGTTGATGGCTTCCGGGAATATACATGGCTTGTCGAAGAGGAGAACCGGCTGTTTTTGCCCTTGCCCACAACCTGCCATTCGTCCTCTCCTTCCTTTGACACAGGGAATTCATGGGCCGAGGACTGCGGCACATTGGAGGTAGTTTCTTTTTGATTACTAGTCTTTGTGTTGGTCGGTGTGGGTGCTTGGTTGGTGGCAGGCTGTGAGCCAAAGGTCTTTTTATCGAAGTATGAAGGGGCCAGGTGGCCAGTCTTGTCACAGTTTCACCATGTGGGCTTTCTACCAGCCATGATGATGACCGGCACTGACCAACCGCCAATGTCCAAAACACTGGGGATGGAGCTGAAAGCTTGTCTAAATAGCATGATGTTAAAGCTCGGAGGATACGCTAAGGAACTCACCAAACTTCGCCTTTTACCTGGACTGGAACATCATGGGCCGCCACTGTTGTCTTTCTCGTTGCTCTGTATTCCTTGGTGATCAGCTCTCTGTTTACCATGACCATACAATCGTCGGGTGTGGGCATTAGTACATCCCACATGTTGGGTCCAACACTACGGATCATCTGCTGGAACGTGAATCCAAGAGAAATGAGAGTCTTGCACACATTGTCCTTAGATGTTTTCCTCGTCCGCTTGTCCATGACAAATACCGTGACAGTCCTAAAGACGTACTTCTCAACTTTTTCGGGGACAACCCGCCTCAAACCGGCTTCCTTAATAAAATGGGCATAGTCTTTAGCCCTATTGAGGAACTCCTGTAGGTTCAGAAGGCAAGCTGGCGGGGTCTTCCATCAACTGGGAGGCAACTGGTTATTGTTGCTTGCTTCCTGGGGAGGTTGCTGACTTCCTTAGGTGGGTGCTGGTCCTGGCCGTTTACTTCCTGGTACATCTGCTGCTCCTCAGAGCTGCTGGCTTCCTGGAATGTCAGCTGGTCACTGAGTATGCTGGCTTTTTGCAAAGTCGGCTGCTCCTCGATGCTGCTGGGTCCTAGGGGCGACTGGTTATTGCGACTGTAGGCTTCCTGAGGAAGAGAAAGACTTAGAAATAGAATTTGTTCGTCCGGAGTGTTGGTATCCTGGATTATGGCTGCTCCTTCATACTGCTGTCTGCATCGGGCATTGGCTGCACCTCCGTGCTGATACGGGCGTCGGCTGCACCTCCGGGGTGCTGGCTTCCTCGGTCGTCGGTGGCTGGGGTGGCTGGTCGTCCTGGATACTGGCTTCCTGAGGAGGCTGGTCTTCCTGGTTGCTGGCTTTCTGGAGAGGATGGTTGCCCTGGTATCTGAGTTATTGGAGGGACTGCTTGTGTGGTGGGCTGGAGTTCAGTGGAGGCCGTCCTTCGTGGTTCCGTGTCTGAAGTGGGGTCCGTTTTCTTCTTGCTTCCTCCTCTTGGGTCGTTCATGTCGATTTGCTTCCAAAAAAGGTCCTCTGGCTGGCCCATGTGGAACATACTACACTTTGATCCTACTCCCCGGGCCGCGGAAGGTTATTTATTTACCCACCGTCCCCCACAGAGGCGAAATGTGACACAAGGTTGGTTTTTAAAGTGTGTGCTCAAAGATTACCCATCCCCCGCCTACGCAGTAACTGGATACAAAGATCGTCTTAGCGGGTCAAGCTACTCTCTCACTGGAGCGAGTTGTGATACAAAGTCGGTTTTAACGTGGGGGACCTGAGCGCGTACGCTGCGGCCAATGGTCAAAAATTACCCAGCCCCCGCTGACGCTTACAAAACTGGACTTAGCTTGTCGAAGCTGGTCATTGCTTCCAAATCTGCCTACTCGGCACCATGTGACGAGCGCTGCAGGCGGCCGGCGAGCAGGAAGTGGATATCTGAGAACAGATATTGATTCTCCTTGACGGTCCTAAGGAAAGCATTTTGGGGGAAACAAATAACGTTGATAAAAACGTTTTAGCAGTCAGCAAGATCTGGCTACTGATTTTTTGCATACAAGGTCAAGGTCGCTCTTTTGTTAAAAATTATAACGAGTAGGAGCAGGAGGCTGCGACACCGTATAAAATGACGGCAACATATACAGGGTGGGTCATAAGTCGCGCACCAAAGCATTTAAAACAATTCTGATAATAATAAACGTTATTTTATTAAAACCAAGCTTAACTAATAAACTGAGAAACACGTTGTACACGTTGGTACAATCACAAATGCTCAAAATGCTCGCCATTTGTGTTAATGCAAAATTTAATCACTTCACGTAATTCTTTGGAACGCGACTTATGACCCACCCTGTATATTGATTGATGTGTCTACTATTGAGTATCGTACATTAAGATATAAAAAACAACAAAATATTATACCTCTTTGTAGATTGTAATTTAAAAACAAGGTCTTGAGAAAAATCGAAACCGTTTGACTTACACTCAAATTTGTTTGGATGACATTCTTAAGCCTTATTCATTCGAAATAACGATATCAACTACAGTCTTTGGTTGTATATAAGCGTACATTTCCCTCAACAATGGCTAAAAAAAAACTAATTCAAAAATACCAAAAATCAGGGAAGCTTCACGCAGAACTTCCGTTATAAAAAATAATAATGGAAAATGAAATTTAGCCAATCAAAAACATTGACACAAAGAGTCTTTATAATGTTGGCCGAAACAAAAGTTCTCGCAACAAAATCTGAGTCTATTCAAGAGGTTATAAACCTACACCACAAGGCCAGGGATAGAAGGGACAAAAGACATCAGGAGAGGACCGTATAAAAGAACGCTACCCCATCAAAATCAGCCATGCATGAAGTGCGAAGAAGAATTTAACTAGATTTTGTTGCTGATATTTCCGACCTGCTAAGGGCCAAGAAAAATACGGTAGATTGACATTGACCTAATTTCTGATATTACTACTACCCTTATCGTGGTCTTACTTCAAAGCGACAACTAGCGGATCTTACTACAGAATGCTACCAATATCTGCCTTATTAACGAACTTTTAATTCTGCTTAATAACAAAGGACTTACTGTTCCACACTGGTGACATTCTGATGTGCACAAACTTACCACGACTAATTTTCCCTGAATATATTCCGCTGAAATATTGGTAAATCTGATATACCTATGAGAAGTTTTTGCTATCAGGTTTGATTATTGTGATTATAAAGCCTCTTTTGAAAGAGCCCGCGGACATGCCAATATAGGTCTGGTAATTGTCTTTGTTATTAGATGGAAAAATGCGGGCTTCATAAATTACATGGGTGGATTTACATTTGCCTTGCACCGGGCAGGCATCCACAGAATTACAATTACATTTATCGACAATTCCGGATTGAACTTCCGTATTATTTAGGTTCATTAAAATTTGTTTATTGTGGGAATTAATTATATTATCTATATTTGAGGTGCAAGAATAACTAATTTTTAGGGTGAACCTATTAAAAATTTTATTTAAGGGATTGTTATTATTATTAAAATGTTTATCGATTAATCTGAGAAAATACTTACCAATATTTATATTAGTTAGCTTACAATAAGGAGGGTTAAACCAAATTATCTTCCTTTTTCTACATTTTCGGGTGTTTTTAGTTTTTGATGATTCTGGGTTTACAGCAGGCTTATCATACGTTAACTTATTAACAAAACCGCTTTTCTGAAGGGCCTTATCGTAAATTTCTTTACTTGCGTTGAAAATTTTTATATTGGAAGATAATTGGTTGACCCTATTATTTACTATCTTGGGTATTTGTCTTATAATATTCTTGGGGTGGTTGGATAAACTATTTATATAGGTGGGAGAACTATTTTCTTTGAGAAAGGGTTATATACATATATATATATATATATATATATATATATATATGAATATATATATATATGAATATATATATATATATATATATATATATATATATATGAAATGAAATTTTATATATATATATATATGAAATGAAATTATATATATATATATATGAAATGAAATTATATATATATATATATATATATGAAATGAAATTATATATATATATATGAAATGAAATTATATATATATATATATATATATATATATATATATATATATATATACATTTTAGAAGGGATCGGGATGTCTTTAAGGGCGACAGTCTATATCTATTTGTTCCATCACTAGTTGGTAAAAAGTGCTCGATGGATAAATCCAGAGCCTATAATAATAATAATAATAATAATAAAACCGACTCTGTACCTATTCTAATCTTAAAATGTTACACAAGAAACTTTTAAAGACTATGAATAACCAGCAGAATCTAACTCCGTTATCGTCCTCGGCTATAGAGCTTTGGACAAAGAGGGGAAAAAAAAAAGAAAACTGCGTAGGACCGACAATGCATACGGTTCTTCACAGTAAAGAAATATATATATATATATATATATATATATATATATATATGAAATGAAATTATATATATATATATGTATATATATGAAATGAAATTATATATATATATATATATATATATATATATATATATGTGCAAGAGAGAGAAAAAAAGAGAGTTAATGCATGTGATTGAAAAAGAAAATAACACTGAAAAATTCAAAATAGCTGTTTTCTTTTCATACATAAAACAATATAACTTTTATATGTATGGCTCACGCAGCCTGGTCTTTCTTTCTTATTAATGATATATTCCATTGTTATTACTCAACGCCAATAAGCGAATATGACTCTTGTTACCATAACAAGATTTAATTAATATATATGGAATGTAAAAATATTGTTAATATGCTTATTTTTTATTTATTTTATTTTATTTATTTTATTTTACCACATTATGTATCCGTTATATACTAGCAATTTAATATAAGAGAAATAAGAACCAGAATAACAGAAAGAAAAGACCGACAAAGCCGCTTTGTTCTTAAAGAAATCTCCAATTCAGTTGTTATACAAGAACTTATATACCAGGGTTCGGCAACCTTTTGGAGAGTGAGGGCCAAAATACTATGTAGAGTCATAGAGGGGGTGCCAAAACTGCTATGGTTTCAGAGAACCATGTTACTAAATATGTGAATAAATTTTCTACGTGTTTAAAGGAAGCAAGGATTCAATATAATTTAATTGTATTTAAACAATATCACTTATTTTCTTACAGGAATAACAAAAAAGAAAAAGAGAAAATACAAACACATTTAACAAATAAATCTTTATTTTATTGTAGAAATAAAACAAACTACTATCACCAGGAAGCGAATAATTTCGGAGTTGCAGAAAGTATTTCACCTCTTTCTCAATCCGATAAAAAACAGGTTTCTAAAGTATGAATAAAAAAATATCTGACGGGAATTTTGTTAAAAAAATATTACAACTTAAAATAAATGTTTCATAAATCAGTACTGAAAACTTTCCATTAAAATCGGTTGAAAACACTATTTTATATTCATTTAAAAGTTCCCGCTCAAGAAAGCAATTTCACAGAAAAAGTGAAAGTGAGGCCGTACGTTAATATTGGCGATCCCTTCAAATAAAAAATAAAAGTAAAACACATTCTCCAGGTAAAAAGTAATATTTTTTTAAAATTTCGACGCAATATATTCAGACTGTCAACTGTCACTTTGGTTTGGTTTACCTATATTTATATCGTGTCCTGAGTAAGGTAGCGGGCTGCAGTAACGATAATAAATTAAACGAAACAAAATTTAAATGGATAAAAAGAAAGGACTCGAGCTGCCTTGCTCCCTTTTCCTTCTTTACATTGAAAAAAGCATGAATCAACTTGTCCTCTCCTCAGTTATGGGTTAATTAGTAAGACTTGTATCACTAAACCAGGATTATCGCTAAAGAATTCCTACAATCTAAAAAAAACTTTCTGGCTTTGGCTAAGCTGCAAAGCGCTGATAAGACGTGGAAAGCTAATAAATCAACAGAGAAACTATAACATATGTATACAACAAGCAATGTGAACGGGAGAAAGAGAGAGAAGGTCTTACTTGTAATATTACCCCACGGGAAGAAGGGCATGTCTGTGGTATGATGCTCTTTATATTTTTAATGAGACCATGTGATTTTCTCTGTAGGTCTTACCACCGTGGGCTTGGGACGTTTGTTTTCACTGTATGATGCATTAAAACCGCCGTAGGCATACACCGTCTTGTCTCCAGGTGAGGTAAAAAAAAAAAACAACCACACACCGCCACTTTATGAACTAACATCACTCATCGGCGGTTACGTGATTCTTGTATCAACAAAAATGAGATGATCTCCATTTGCATCCCCATAGTCAGTCAGTTAAGTGCCATACGTGATACACACTTTGGACGATCATGTCTCGAAAGAGATATGACTGATTGGGCAGAAGATTATCCCGCAGTAGGTTGCCATTGCTTTCTGCGACAGACTGGTTGCCACACAACGCTATAGAACCCAGTCTGTCCTGTTATTTGACTCATAGCTAGAGGGAGAAGAGATGTATTATATTATTGTGTAGTAATTAGTAGCGGGACTGTTTATTACTTTATAACAATAGAAAACTGATCCCCTTCTTTATGACCAGTAGAAGTCTTAGTCATGATTTCAACTATTATATTCAGTCAGTCATTTAAGTGCCATACGTGATACACGTTTTGGCCGATCATGTCTCGAAAGAGACATAACTGACTGGGCAGAAGATTATCCTGCAGTAGATTGCCATTGCTTTCTGCGGTAGACTGGTTGCCAGCCAAGGGTATAGAACCCAATCTGTGCTATTATTTAACCCATAACAGGAGGGAAGTAACGGATTAATACCTTTCCCAAGTGTATTTGCGCGTAAGCGAATTCGAACTCAGCTTCCCGATTTGTCGTTCCGAGTCGATATCCACTGCACCACAACGCACATCCATCCCTATAGTATCAGGACCATGTTCTAGAACCTACCACAAAGAGTCAATTTCATTCTGATTGTTGTGGCAAACTGAAATAGAAAGATGGGAACTTAACGTATTTTCCAGTTTACAAGACGCACTTTCTTTTACTAAAAATACGTATGCATCTTCCAAGACGAATGTATCAGTTACCACCATGGTTACCACTCATGGCATGGATGATAGTGAGGATCATTTAGTGTACACTAGCAGTATAGCCCGGCGTTGCTCGGGTGTAATGAAAACTTTAAAACTAATCCATGGTCCTGGGCGTTTGGACGTTGGCACGAAAGACTAAAAAGCAATAGTTGTTTCCAGTTAAAGCGAAACCGTAGACTGAAATCAAAATGAATGGATGTAAGTCAAATTTTGATTTCCTGGTATCGATATCAAATAAGTTTTTTTCGTCGTAAACTGAATTTTGAAGGCTTAATAAGTCCTCTGAGCAAATGATATCATGGCTGAAATTAGAACTACAATTATACCTACTTAGAGCCAAACCCGAAGCAAAAACTAAAATAAAAGGGCTGAAAAAAATACAGACATACAGACAGATAAACAGACACACACACAAACATCTTGCCTTATATATATATATATATATATATATATATATATATATATATATATATATGCTTAACTTCGGTGATCGAGCGGGAACCGGTGTATCCAACGTGACATGACCGTTATGAAGTTAAGCAACGTTGAGCCTGGTCAGTACTTAGGTGGGTGACCACTTGAGAATACCAGGTGCTGTTAGCACTCACGGATGTGCGTTGGGGTGCGGTGGATGTCGGCTTGGAGGGGGAAATCGGTGAGCCGAGTTCCAATTTCAGTCGAGCACGCTGCATTCACTTGCGGACTGGTACCCTTGGGAAAGGTATTAATCCGTTCGTTCCCTCCAATTATGGGTTAAATAATTGAGGTCTGCTGTTCGTGCGATTTGTGGCAGTCATCTGCACCAATTGTTTGTTATCAGCAGTTCCAAGAAGTGTGGCTGGTACTACACAATGCCTTCACCACTATAAACAAATCTCTGTGTGGTTGTCTTGCTGGAAAAAGGTTGGACCCTCATACGTTGAACGCGACGGGAGAATCCATTATTATATATATACATATATATATATATATAATCGATTTTCTGCACTATTGTAAGAACTGCAACCTTGAAACTTCTGAATATCGTTTCTTATGTCTTTGTCTATTAGAGACTTGGCTATTTTACCCCACCTCCCGTAGAATCGCCACTGCCAGCAGGGTTAGGGTTAGGGGGATTTGAGGATGAATAAAATTTCTTTGATTGTTTTATATTTTTACAAACATATTCTAAAAAAATATTCATTTTTATGAAAATAATACCATCCTTGGACCATGAAAGATGTATAGTATATTTACTAACCATCAACTAGTATGTCATTTCCATACAAACAAAGCGTTGTGGATTAGGGATGTGCGTTGTGGTGCAGTGGATATCGTCTCGGAACGGCAAATCGGAGAGCCGAGTTCGAATTACAGTTGAATTCATTTCATTCACTTGCGCACAAATAACCTTGGGAAAATATCAATCCGTCTCTTCCCTCTAGTTATGTGTTAAATAACTGGACAGATTGGGTTCTAAAGCCTTGGCTGGCAACCAGTCTACCGCAGAAAGTAATGGCAACCTACTGCGGGATAATCTTTCGCCCAGTCAGTCATGTCTCTTTCGAGGCATGATAGCCCGAGCGTGTATCACGTATGGCACTTAACTGACTGACTGACTGACATATAATAGTTGGAAACATGACTAGGGCTTCTACTGGGCATAAAGTAGGGGATAATTTTATATTGCTATGAAGTAGTAAACTGATCCCCTACTAATTACTGCTTAATGATATAATACATTTCTTTCCCCTCTACCAATGAATCAAATAATAGGACAGATTGGGTTCTATAGTCTGGGCTGGCAACCAGTCTACCGCAGAAAGTAATGGCAACCTACTGCATGATAATCTTTTGCCCAGTTATTCATGTCTCTTTCGAGACATGATCGCCCAAAGCGTGTATCACGTATGGCACTTAACTGACTGACTGATTAAGGAAAATAGTTCGTGGCGCCATTATGTGAGGGACGCATGGTGAATGTGTCGTTGTATGAGAATGACATTTTTTTCCTTAGAAATTTCTTTCTCATATTTGGGTGCGTCTTCCAAGCTGCAACGTCTTGTAAACCGAGAAATACGGTATTTATTTTTTTTTAACCTACAATGTAGAAAATGAACATCCATGCAAACAGTGCACATTAAGAAGTACTAGAATGTTTGGTCAATATCCGTTCACTCGTACAAAAAGTCATTTCTTTATTAGTATCATGCAATAGTTAATATAAAAAATATGTCCAGCAAAACAAGAAAACATTTTAAGATAAGAAATGTGGTCACTGTTTAACTCTTACAACAGACCTCAAGTGGAATGACGATATAGAATCCATAGCTAAATCCGCTGCTAAGAAAGTCGGTTCTCTGTGCAGGGCCAGGAAGTTTTTCCCGTCTGAAACAATCCTGCACATATATAAATCCACTACCGCCCATGCATTGAATACTGCTTCCATATCTAGCCGGGTTCTCCTGTATATCCTCCTATGGGTCCTTGACAAAATCCTACGGAGAATCTGTAATGTGATCGATCCCAACTTGGCAGCTCAGACATAGTCACTTTGTCAACGGCGCAATGTGGATTCCCTGTGTCTCTTCTACAAATACTTTCACGGTTTCTGCTCAGATAAACTTAGCTCACTGGTACCAACTATATATGAATTTACTCGAGCCACAAGATTAGCAATTAAGTCCCACCCTTATACTGTGAAACCAATAAAATGGAAACACAAATTCTACTCTACAGCTTCTTTTCTCGCACTTCCTGCCTGTGGAATTCTCTTCCATTTACTTGCTTTCCCGACAGCTACGATCTCCAAGAATTTAAATGTAAAGTCAATAGTCATCTCCTATTTCACTAACCTGCATCCGCTCTCTCATGCTCCTTTTTCTGTCCACTCCACTCTCATCAGTATTCTCATCCTTCTCTTACCCACTTCCTGGTGCCCCCTATAGCCTGTCACTCTTTCTCATAACTTTTCTCATGCAAAATAACTCTCATAACTGCAAAACAGTGGCAATAAAATGCTTTGCTTGGGGCGATATGATTATATATATATATATATATATATATATATATATATATAAAAGACAGTTGAAATTCCTTAGATATATAATGAGGAAAGAAGGCTAGGAGAACTTAAGCTTCTTGAAGGCAAGATAGTGAGGAGGCAGCAAGCCACTTACCTGGCCAGATTGTGTGGAATTGATGGCGGGACGGGAAGCGGGATCCTTAGCAAAGAAAGAATAACTGCTAAGAGCTACGCAAGACTGGATGTTGTAGAGGGCTATGATCACCTATGTCCTGAAGGGACGCGGTTTATAGAAGAGCCACGCAATCTCGTTATAACTTATTCGAGAGAGATAGTCAGTCAGTTAAGTGCGATACGTGAAACACGCTTGGGCGATCATGTCTCGAAAGAGACATGACTGACTGGACAGAAGATTATTCCGCAGTAGGTTGTCATTGCTTTCTACGGTAGACTGGTTGCCAGTCAAGGCTATAGAACCCAATCTGTCCTGTTATTTAACCCATAACTGGAAGGAAGAGACGGATTAATGTTATTTCTCAAGGGTATTTGCGCGTAAGTGAATGCAATGAATTCAACTGGAATTCGAACTCGGCTCTCCGATTTCTCGTTCCGAGCCGATATCCACTGCAACACAACGCACATCTACCTTACGAAGGAATCCATAAAATGAAACACGCTAATCATGATGATTAAAAGAACGGACAGTTCTGCATGAAGACGTTTTTTTGTTCGTAACTTTTTTTTTTGTATTTTTTTTTTTTTTTTTTTTGTTATTCGACCCTTAAGAAAAAAACAGTCTCAATGGAATTGTTTGGAACTGGGTGCGAGAATAGAGGGTGAGAGAGACAGATAGAGAGAACATTAAGACTAAGTAAAAAGGAGGCGGTAAATATGTTGTGATAAAGAGTTGTAATTTATTGAAGGGGGACGGTGCAGACGTATTTATCTTGAAGGGAAAGAAAGAAAGCGACACAAGGGTAGCGGTGAGCGGAGTGAAATCGTAAGCGCAGTGGTAGCTGTAGAAAGAGAATAAATTAAAAGAAAAAAAAAAAAAGATAAAATTAGAAGGAAAAGAATCCGAACGGATCGACATTACCAGTTGGCAAAGATAAAAATAACTGCACAACGACCGACCAGAAGTTGAGGCCGAAACTTTATAAGCGGAAGTAGGAATCAATGGGCATGCGTGTTGTTTTGCTACCGTCTTTATTTTTTCTGTCGGAAGAAAGAAAGAATTTGGTCAACACTCAACTAACCACGACTGATAAGTTCTTTACGATTATTTCCGCTTATGAAGGTAAGTTTTATAAATTTCAATTCGCATGTCTAAAATGTTATTGTTATCGTATTTATTACTTCCAAGAATTTACAAAACAAATTCTCGGATGAGTTACATTTTGCGCTAAAACTTGAGTTTGATCAAATCGGTATTTAACGTAGAGGGTCCGTTGATAAAGAACTTTTTCTTTACATTTTTTTTTTTTGTCGGATGTGGAAGTTCACGCAACCAAAGTTGTCGGGACACTGTGGGTAATTTACTCCATCAGGAGACTACAAGCTATTCAATTCTGAAATATTGTGGCGTCGCTATTTTGTATTTTTTAAAATGTCCCTCACACGTTAAATTGAAGTTTTACATGGTTCGTCATACATAATTGGCCGAAAGAGCAAGTCAATTATTGAAATTAATTTTGATTATATGGTTCAGCTTTAAAGTTGAACATTTTACCAAATTAGTCGAGGAAAGGGATTTTACTCAAATGAAACCATTTTAAGCGATTAATCAGTCAATTAGCTGAAGTCTAACAATCGGATAATAAACTCTCTATATCTCTATAAATATTTATCTCTCTCCCCGCCTCTCTCTCTCTCTCTCTCTCTCTATATATATATATATATATATATATATATACAGATTAAAACTGCGGTGACATTTTGGAATGAGTCTAACTTTCTAATTGAAAAATACAAAAATTTGCTGATTTATTTTTATAGAGTCAATTATGATGAAAGCTAAAGTTACTTAAAATAACCATAATTTATGCTGAAAAATACAAACTTTCGACACTTTTGCCAATTGAGTATCCGAAAGCTTTTTCTTTGTTTGCAAAATACTGAATTAACATGATCATATACTTTTACATGAGCTCATATTCTGAGTACAGGTTTTAGAATTTTTAGATATGGTATAGACAAACTTTGAAAATAATTTAGAATGATTAATCCTACATGATTTGCAAAATATTCGTTATTTATTTTATTTCAACAATAGAGATTAAGTAATAAACATATATTTAATTCCAGACACTATTTTTATTATTAATTTCTGATTCACAACTTTCTCATTGAATGGAAGCAGGTAGATCCGAGTATTTTAGACTTATTGGTCACGATTGCTGAATTATTATATTTAAGGTTTTGTTTATAGAATACAAAAGTGAACACAAAATATGAGGCTAGGCAAATTTTAGAAATTGTAAGTTTTGTTAATCCCATAAGTTGAAAAGAAAAATTTTAAAAGAAATTATAAGAAAAACTTTAAAAAAAAATGTCTGCTCAGAATATGAGTCTTAGTAAGGCAATAAAATTTATGTCTAAATTATATTATATTAGTTGGTCTTTGTCCCTTCAAAAGCATTGAATCGCTGATCTTGAAACGCCGTCTTCGATGGTCAGGACATGTAACAAGTATGAAAAAGTCATGGCTTCCACGTCAAGTCGGTAGCTCACTTCAGGTAAAATGACCGCGATGTTGACCTCTTCGAAGGACCAACTCAAAACAACACTGAAAAGCCATCGCATTTGAGTCTAAATCGTTTGAAACACAAACACAAGACCCGTACCGACTAGCGGTGTTTTACTAATATCGGAATCGAGAACTTCCAAGATAAAAAAAAAGAAAATCTACCCCCTCTCTCTTTCTCTTATATATATATATTTATATATATATTGTCATCCGAAGACAGATCTGTTTCGCCGTATCACAGCTCATCAGTACGGTTAGACTCCGATTGCTTTTTTACCCAGTATTTATTAGAAATTATATTTTAGAACATGTACATAATGATTTTTATATATGTGTCCTCTACAATCATATGGTTGTTTCGACATTGGGTCTCCAATGTCTCGTCAGGAGGAATGAAGAAGAATGGAAATCTTCGCTGTTTATATTTGGTTCCTTGTTAGTGTGAGGTTGGTTGGGGTTATTGATAATAAAGGGAGTATGTCTTCTGTGTTGACCGTTAGAATTTTGAAGGAAATAGTGAAGTTAAATGGTTGATTAATGACATTAGCTCTTGGGACGTACGTTTTTATTTCTTGGGTATATCTTTTGCTTAGAGTTTCGAAGAATTGTGTGCTTAGTTAAAAGGTTGATTACTTGGTCAGTTGTGCGTCTGTGTGCGCGGGGAGGGGTGATTAGGGAACCCGTCCTGATTGCTGACCTTAAGAATTTGATTAATGAGTGTCTGTTGTTACTAGACGGATTTTATGTATTCTTTTTTATCTTGTGACTAGAATACGTGGGGTTCTTTATATGGATGTGGTAGGGGTGGGATGCCTATTCTGTACGAAGTATTTCTGTGTATTTCAATGTCATTAATCAACCATTTAACTTCACTCTATTTCCTTCAAAATTCTAACGGTCAACACAGAAGACATATTCCCTTTATTATCAATAACCCCAACCAACCTCACACTAACAAGGAACCAAATATAGACAGCGAAGATTTCCATTCTTCTTCATTCCTCCTGAAGAGACATTGGAAACCCAATGTCGAAACAACCATATAATTGTAGAGGACACATATATATAAAAAACATTATGTACATGTTCTAAAATATAATTTATAATAAATATTCACAGCTCTATATATTATATATCGAGCACTGTTTTAAATTAATGTTTTGGACGTTGGAAAAAATTCTTTCTTCGTTCTGTACTCGCTCGGATATATATATAACCGAGTATAGATTCAATTTAAAATAAACCACATCACTTTACAAGATACAAGTGTCGAAACAAAATACCTACTTTTGTAGTGATATTGTAACATATTCATGTTATAATTTCTGAATATATATGAGATAATAACTATACTCGTGCTGAAAAACCTTCCACGTATCTACGAAAAGGGGGGAAAATGGTTTAAAAAAAAAAAGAAAGAGCTAAGTACATGAACGTCTGACAAAAAAGCTCAGACCGAGTCAGCACGTAGCCCAAAGAAAAAAACCCGACACGAGCACTCAACTAACAAAAATGCGCTCAATACTTAGAGCGGAATAAATAAATACTACCTAGAGAGTCAGACACCTACCTAGGTTTCACCTAAACGGATCGTCAGGGAAAGCTGGCCAGTTTTCCCTGACGATCCGTTTAGGTGAAACCTAGGTAGGTTGTCTGGCTCTCTTGGTATTATTTTATATATAATATATATATATATATATATATATATATATATATATTAGTGGTTTGGACACACCTATTGCATTTCCTCCAACTATTACTCCCTAATTTTCTAAACCAGAAATTCGTCTTAATTTTCAAAACAAATCGTTTTCACCATTTATTTTAACATATCTGAAGAGGAACAATTTCGTTCTAAAGCATCAAAATTTTTGTGTAGTGATATTATGCTTTTATAAACCATTTTAATAACAAAATTACAATCTCTCTCTCTATCTCTCTCTCTCTCTCTCTATATATATATATATATATATATATATATATTAAAAAAGGATTAATTCAAAGATGTTGAATTAATCCTTTTTTAATGTATATTTGCTCTGTAATATTTTATTACATGGAGCTCTCTTCCTGTATCATTTTTTAATATTAAAATAAATTTTTAATATTAATTAGGATCGGGTTTTTTGGAATTTACCTTCCTGCTTTTTTTCCCTTGGATTGAAGTATCTGAATTAAAATAAATATATATATATATATATATATATATATATATATATATACATATATAATAGCAACTTTTCTTAGAAACCGTCTTTTATTAATTGATTTTTTTTTTTTTTTTTTTTTTTTTTTTTTTGTAATTTACACAATACTTTCGTTTTATGTTTTGTAGGAATTAAGAAATATAAAAACTAACGATAATTTTTATTACCCCCAAGCGCTTTCTGTCACTTCTATAGCCGTTTTAAAGGGTGTTTTAATCTCTGGTGGTGGTATTTTTTCCTCATGCTTTGACTGTTGCATTGTATTTTAGTTCTGTGTTGCTTATATATATATATATATATATATATATACATACACTCCCGGCCATAATTTTTAGGCCATCCTAGTTTTTAAAAAAGAATTACGTATTTCATACTATTTTTAAGTGGATAATTCTAAATGAAAATAGAATGATTCTGTTGTTATTACTTTGCAAAGTTTTACAAAGCAAAGAAAGAAGCAAAGATGAACTCGTCCGAATCACCCTAAATTTTCTTCATTCTTTCACTGATGAAACTGCAATATAAGTAATTATTGAATATTTATAAATTCTGTTGATGCACATGTTATTGTGCAGTATTAACAAAAGAACCATTTTATTTTCATTTACAATTATACACTTAGCAATAAGTACTAAAAAAATAGTATGAAACATATCTTTTTTTTTTTTTTTTTTTTTAAACACTGAGATGGCCTAATAATTATGACCGGTAGTGTGTGTGTATATATATATATATATATAAGCCTATAACACAATTTTCGAATTTATCGTAATAACCATATCTGCTCTGAAATGTATCGTAATGTCAACAAATGTAAATATGTTACGGAAATTAACGAAACTGGTTATAAACAACCGGCAATTTGAAATGATTTGTTTGAACATTATTTTTGCTCGATACTCGTTTTTAAGTTGATATTCTGTTTTTAATCAAACAGTATTATATATATTTCTACCGGCCTGATGATTTACGATAAATGTTTGTTACGAAAATGTTTCTCATCTGGCAGGATTCGAACTTGCGACCCCTATCCACATAGAGGAACCTACCAAGTGATCTGGCGCGTCTTAAACCTCTCGACCACGAATGACGATCATTCTAAACGAAGTCAAATTAAGCCTATGATACAATGTTCATAACAAAGATTTAGCGTAAATAATCAGGCCGGTAGAAATAAATATATAATACTGTTTGATTAAAAACAGAATACCTACTTAAATATGAGTATCGATCAAACATAATGTTCAAACAAATCAATTGAAATTGTCAGTTGTTTATAATCAGCTTCGTTAATCTTCGTTAATTTCCGTGACATTTGTTGACATTACGAGGAATTCGAAAATTGTGTTTATAGGCTTAATTTGACGTTTAGACTGATCGTCATTCGTGATGACGAATATATATATATATGTATATATATATATAAGGCATTCTCTGCGTCTGTGTGTGACTGTAAGCTATGCACGCCTACATTTTTTTTTTTTTTTTTTTTTAAGCTACGACATTCAAACTTTCTAGGGACTCATATCTACAGGGAAGCCAGGTCGACACATACTTTTTGAGTTTAAGTTCAGCAATTTTCCCTTTCGCAATTTTGGCCAATGGAGTAGATTGTTTACATTTGCTCCTTAAAACATCTAAGATGGTTGCTGAATTACGTCACAGAAATTAAATCATACGTGTCAAACGCGACTAAAATATTTCTATATTTAAAAAAAACTGAGCCTTTATATTTAATTTTTTTTTCCTCTAAAATTAAATGTCTACATTTTTAAATATTGTTCGAAAGTTTATGAACGGACAGCGTAATAGTTTTCTAATTTCAGTAAAACAAAATAATTAATTTTTATTTTTATGTTAAATTCATTTAGTCAACAAAAAATGTAAATATTCCCCCTAATTTTGAAACAAACGCAATGTTGTTTACAATGTCACACAAATCACCAGATCATGTTTACTCAAAAGAAAATAGATTTATTTATTTATTTATTTTTTAATGGAATTTAACAATTTTTAAACAAGAATTTTTTATATAATTATTTTTTTTATATAACCGAGTCCTACTACTAAAATCTGAGTTGAACAGGCAACACCGGGCTATGATGCTAGTATATATATATATATATATATATAATTGTTTAATACTTAGTTTTTGGTCATAATAGGGTTAGACCAGTACACATTTGTATCAAAAAGTGTTCGATACAATTATATTGTAGAATTTTTTAATATTCTTCATTTTTAAACGAGTTATTTCGCTACCCAGGTTTCTAACATGAGTGGTATCTTCAGGCGATGTTTAATAACTGATTTTACCTTTTACCGTTTTTCTTTTTAAGAACGTTCTTGTAACGGTGTTTTATTTGAACGTTCACGTGGTAGGGAATTTTTGAACGCGCAATTTTTAAATTAAAACGGATTATGACGTTTTCAGCCATGGATGTATTTCTTAGTGTGAATGCATTTAGTCATAATTTCTGTTCTTTCATTTAACAGTTCGTCTTTATTTGGGTCTGTCATAATTTCTAATTTTTCTTCTTGGCACAGTCTAAATATTTGTCCACCGTTGTAAGGCTTGGCTGTTTTTACAATGCTTCACATTATGTCTAAGTTTTTTTCTGATTCTTTTGGAAAGTGCCTATGTATTAGTTTAAAAAATATTTGTTCTATTTTGGTCTTTACTTCTAAATTAAATGGTGGGTTGAACCAGATAATGTTTTGTTTCTATTGTTGTTTTCGATTTGTCTGTTTGGTTGAGAATTATATTGTAAAATGTTTTTATGGCCAGAATTTCGTAGTAGATCCTCATATATATATATTTTTCATTTCATTAGATATTCATTTGTTTGACGAATTATTAGATAGCCTGTGTTCTATGCCTTTGTAAATGTGCTTAATTATATTATTTGGATGATTGGACTTATATATATGAATATACAAACTCTTAAAGGAGTATGCTCCCAACACGCAAGTTTGTACCACAACCCCTTAGGAGTTGCTTACTTTTGTACATAAATATGACCTGATGTCGGGTACTTTGAGGGTTTCGTTTTCCTGATAATTATTTTGCTTTTATCGTTTTGCACTTTTGCTGAGGCCATACTGGTTTCTATGCTATATAGCTTTTTCTAGGCACGATTTTTTTTTTTTTTTTTTTTTTTTCTTCTAGTGTTTGGGGTCCAATTACCCAAGTAATGATCATTATCCGGCATTTCCTTTTTTAGCTATATGGGCATCCCCCCCCCCCGCGCTTGGTAAGTGTGCATTAGATAACCTCGTTGTAATTTGCCGAAGGAGTATAAAACACTCAGTTTCGATAAAAAAAAGAAAAACAGTTACCAACTACCTGATTGCGTAAAAAAAGGCATGAAACCTTTACTTGTATCCAGTTTCTGTTCAATATGCACTACCGGCCATAATTATTAGGCAACTCCACTTAAAAACAAAAAATGATGTATTTCATACTATTTTAGTATTTATTGCTAAGTGGATAATTCTAAATGAAAATAGAATGGTTTTTCTGTTAATAGTGCACAATAACATGTGCATCAAATGAACTGTTCTGGTGTCCAGTTTTTGTTCTCTCTTCCCTATGCTAGTCTCTTCTTCTTATTGGCTGGCCGAAGCAAAGGCTTCCTGGCTGCTTTGTAAAATTTTTCAAAGTAATGATAACAAAAGAACCATTCTATTTTCATTTAGAATTATTCATTTGGCAATAAATACTAAAAATAGTATGAAATACATAATTTTTTTTTTTAATGGGGTCGCCTAATAATTATGGCCAGTAGTGTATATATGATTGAAATTTTGAACTGAACCCTTTCACTGAAGTAGATTGTTCTTGTTCTGTGAATCATGCCTCTTCCAGATGTCTCAATTATTTTCAGTATATTTTTAATTAATATATAGATATAGCAAATCGACAGGGTGCGATAGATAAATCATCTGAATTTTTTTTTTGTTCGCCACTGCTGTAGCCAGGTATATTGATTTCAACAAACTTTGGGTGACGTCACTGGATCCAACCACCGCTTTTATCTACTGGGCCATATGAAAGAAATAAAGAGTTCAGTTCAAAATTCTACTTACCTGAAGAAAGTCGGAGCGTATAACGGCCGAAACGCCGCGAATATGGCAACACAGATGAGGACAACAGTCCAAACAATGTAAACAACATGAACATAGGATATGGTGGCGAAAAGATAAGTCATTTTCAATTATATTTTTAATTTATTTATTTATTTATTATACACTTTTCTGGTCAGGCGGAGAACTTGTCAGCATCCCTCGTCTGTGAGAGACATATTCCGTTTCATATGTGTACATTATTAAATATTCAAAAAAAGCTTTTTAAAAAGAGCTTTTAATGTTACAGACTAAACACTCAAAGTTCACATTTCTCTTTAAGAACAATTTAGTATAAGAGTTAAACTGCTACATTCTACAATTACGAAAGAACTGGTGGCCTGAATGTGTAAATACCAAAGATGCATTTGTTTAAAATATATTATCAAAATTTGATAGCATCTTGCTATTATAAAGAAGTACATTATTTTTCAACGATAGAAAGGGTTTTACGTTTGTTTACAAATTTCTATCCTTCTTGTGAGACAGTTCGTAGCTCGGGGTACGTTGGGGAGGAGGAGAAAGGAGAGAGAGAGAGTCCTTTTTATTCTTTTTTTTTTTTTTTTTTTTTTTTTTTTTTTTTTTTTTTGTAGTAGGTAGTCGTCCTGATTACAGTTTTAGTGGTTAGAGGTAGTGAGACAGCTTGTTCCATTTTCTAGCGAAAGGTTAGACCTCAGAACCCTCTTTTCATGGGTTTATACTGAGGCTAGAAAGTGCTTGTAGGATTGTTCTTCACTTTGGTACAGGGCACATTTTGCTTGTCCATGTATCTGCCTTCAGAAACGAACTTACCTAAATGACATGTCCTTAAAAAATGTAATGTTAATGAGGTGTTAAGGAAATGAGTAGGTGATAATTTTAAGGTGATTTAAGAAATATTATAAAATGTTACTTATTAAACTTAACCTGTGGCTACAGATGCAAAGCAGCAAGTTTGAAGAAAGGTTATAATCAGCTGATCTAGAAAATAAAATTATTTTCAATGGAACAATATCAACAACTTTTTGTTTGGTTACGTTGATTGACTATGCCAATCTCGTGAGGTTATTTATCATCAGATTTTGTATTGGTTAATTAGTGAGGATCGAACTCGTGACTCAATAGTGAAACTGGCCTGACCAACCAGATAAGCTTCGTTAACCATTACCCGATACAGAAACGCCTTCTACTTTAATTAAATACAAAGTTACCCAAAAGTTTCAGTTTATTAAAACTCTTTGCCATTTTCTTTATTGTTGTTTCTCTTGAAGATTCATTTCATCTTCAAGTTTTATTTTTAGATCTTTTCCTGTACAAGTCGTGTTTACCATAATATATTATAATATAATAATTACAATAATAATATCTCAAGACAATAAGATTATATGATATTGGGACTTAGTGAATGATATAAGAACAAGTAAATAAATAGGTGAATAAAATTCAAGAAGCCTGAAAATGTGAATTACAAAAAGCTCACACATCCTGCGTAAATATCTCTCTATGAAATTGGGTAGGCCGATCTTGGAACCGAAGAAGCACTGAATTTGAAAATTGGAGTTTGACGTGATAAAGACAAGTTTTTTTTTTCTTTTTTCAAAATCGTTACTATTTTTTTTATAATCCTATAGCCCCAGCCAAGGCATTTTACTGTCACTGTTGTTTTTGTTTGTTTGTTTTTTTTTTAATCATATCACCCCAAGCAAGGCGGTAACGCCACTGATGCGCAGGGGGCTACGTAAGGGTAAAAAGAATGGAAAAGAGAAAGCCGGAAACCACATCCTAAACAGGAAACAAGGGATGAGCCTCTTCACCTGTTCAATAGATGTGGGTGGAGTGTGTACTCCAATTGTTCCATTCATAGACCATATATTATGCGATTGTAAATTAAGTGGTCTTGTAAAAGCCAATTAGATATAAATAGTCTAAATGTATTAATGATCACTGAATGTTAAGAAAAAGGTTTGTGGTATTTGAAGAAATAAAATACCTAAACATAACTGTTACCAAATTGCATAAAAGGATAAAAGGATAAAAAATACAAAATATATTCAGATTGTCTAAGATATAAAGTTCTGAATAACATTTACTTTAAATAAGAACTAGATGACATATCGTTAGACATGGTAGAATGCAAATAATGTACTCGCACATGATTAAATAAAGCCTTCAATTTGAAATTCTCTGAAAGTTACTTGAATCAAGAAGAACCTGATAAAAACCGTATTTTTTGGTGACTCCCTCGTCTAAATGTTCAATGTTTTCTTAATTTTCGCTGTATAAAAAGTTAGATTATGGTCTAAGAAATGTAGTAAACACATTTGTTCCATGTTAGATACAGGAATACAGATAATGCACACAAAAAATTATCGGTGGATTTCCCTCTATTCATAAAATGTTCATAAAGAACACTGAATTTTTTAAGTGAAAAATGTTAAATTTCAAGTGTCAGAATCACAATTTCTGAATATTTTTAATTCAAAGTTAAACATTTATTTTTAGCAGAAACTTTATTTTTTTGTAATCAATATGAAATAATACAGCATGTCTAAAAAACAAAAAGAAAACCACATCTTCAATTACGAGGGTCATTCAATAAATAAGGTGAATCTTTCTAATACAGATAGAAGCTTACATTTTTGTTTATTTTTTTTTATTTTTCAACTTATTTTCCCAGCAGTGTCACACACTTTTCCCATCTGTGGACAAGCTTCCGTATTCCCTTAGCGTAAAAATCTTTGGACTGATGTCTCAGCCAATCGCTCACAGCACTTTTGACTTCATCGTCACTTTCACTTTTAACTTCTTTAAACAATTTAGCCCATTTGTAGACATTATTTTGGCTGAAACATTCTCCTATGAATTTCAACTGGTTTGCACCCTTCAGCAACCAAAAACTTGATAACTGACCTCTGTTCAATCCTGAAGCATTATTCTTGGTCAGCCATCTTTGTTAAACTTCAAAACTCTGATTAAATAAAGCCTTCAATTTGAAATTCTCTGAAAGTTACTTGAATCAAGAAGAACCTGATAAAAACCGGCAGGCACAGCAGCTTTGAAGGGGGTTACATAGGAGAAAAGTTATGAAAAAAAGTGACAGGTTTATAGGGGGTGTCAGGAAATGAGTAAGAGAAGGATGAGAATACTGATGAGACTGGAGTGGATAGAGAAAGGAGCATGAGAGAGAATGCAGGTTAGTGAGATGGGAGATGACTATTGACTTTATATTTAAATTCTTAGAGATTGTAACTGTCTGAGAAGTAAGTAAACGGAAGGGAATTCCACAGGCGGGAAGTGCGAGAAAAAAAGCTGATGGAGTAGAATTTGCGTTTACATTTTATTGGTTTCACAGTAAAAGGGTGGGACCTAGTTGCTAATCTTGTGGCTCGAGTAAATTCATATATAGGGGTCACCAGGGAACTAAGTTCATCAGAGCAGAGGCTTAAGTTTAGGTTAGAAATCGTAAAATTGCAATTTAATTGCGGTGATCAATGAAAACTTTATAGCACAACCTTATAAAATTTATAATCTACTGAAGCTTTACAAATCGTATATAGACAAAATACATGGCACAAGGATATTACTACTAGATCATTGTGTCATTAGATAAGACTTTGATTTACTTCCAACGGAAATTACACTGAACAATTTAGCTATATTATGATGTAATATGTTATATATTAGTTTTACTGTGATTTTCAATAATCAATGCAAATTTTGTTTTATAATTTATGCCCCCCCCCCCGGAGTATTATAGTGCTATATACATTTTTATCTTTTTTGTTTTTATTAATTATGATCTAACAAATTTTATTCATTGAGTAGCCTTTTTGTAATTTTATATATATTTTTCTTTTTTTTTTCTTTTTTTTTTTTTACAATTGTTATTTATCAATTACAATAAAAAAAAAGTAACATTATACTTGTGGTGATTCATAATTAGAATTCTAGTTTGAATATATTTTTCATTCAATGCATTTAATATAAAAATATAAACTTTATTTGGATTTATTCTTGAAATAGTAAAATTTTGAAGCCAGTTTGTTAGCGAAAATTAGTGTGCAAACAGTAGAGAAATATCTATCTTTAAAACAAAATGCTCAAAAATTGGTAAAAGCTATAAACCTCATTTTTTGTATCAGTACCTAACACATAAACCCTCAGTTTTGACACAGAGCGCAATATATTTAAAAAAAAGTGAAAAATTAACTTGCCTTACTATACAGTGACCATAACTACTTCTGCTTTTAAGGCGGAGGTATTGTATCCAGTCGCGTTTGTTTGTCTTCTCACTTTGTTTTTTTTTTTCAATTGGAGTAGATAGATCTATCTATCGCCTGGTTCACACTCCACCCTCATCTATTGAACAGGTTAAGAGGCTCATCCCTTGTTCCCTTTTTAGGACTTGGTTTCCAGCTTTCTCTTTTCCAATCTTTTCACTATTACATAGCCCCCTGCACATCAGTGGCGTTACCGCCTTGCTCGGGGTGATACGATTTTTAAAAAAAATGTCTATCCGTAGTCAAGATATCTCAAGACCCGCTCGATGGATTCCGATGAAACTTTCAGGGATGATTGGCCTCATGACTGACACCAACTGGTTAGATTTTGGGTCTGATCCGGTATGGGATAGTTTCTGGGTTATTTTTCCTGTTTTCTTTTACTAATATTTTTTTCGCGCGTTTCACTTGCCAAATACTGAATTACTTCCCCTAGATTGCTTTGCGTTATTACATTTTCTGATCACAGTATTTTTTCCACAAAAATATTATTTATAATATAAATTTAATATTTAAGAATCAAAAGCAAAAAAAAAAAAAAAAAAAAAGAGCGGTCAAGTTCAATGATTTTATTCTCACTTCGATAATCATCTTTTGCTAATCGTTAAGATGATGTCGGTAGTGTCTTGGCAGAGGTTTGCAGTCTTTGAGTGCTCGGGTTACTTTTTTCCTGATCACATGGCATCTCATCAGTTTGCATCTTCTGGAGCGATAAAGAAAATTTTGTATCTTGAAGTCTCTGATTAATATTTTGGGCAACTGTTACACAAAAAAAGCAAAGGACGGTGACGACAACTAAGTATTTAATAAAAATTATAGTTTTATTTCAGATAATTGTTAATGTTATTTTATTTCAAACAATTGTTTTCGTCTTAGTTGATATAGATGCTATTATAGCCACAACGTTTCGACCAAGTACCCTATTGTAATCATCAGGCGTCTGTTGATTTGCAGATAGGAGGTATCTGTTGACCCTTCACTAATTGATCCAAGAATTGAACACATGAGTACTAAACGGCAATAACACATGTATAATCAACTCGTATATTTAATGTCAGAAGTTTTTGTTTGTTTATATTTGGGTTTGATGGCGAGTTCGTACCGCTTTTAAAAATTTAGTTTTTTTTTTATACTAAGCTTGCACCATCTCTTTTAGAACGTGGGGATCATGACTCTCCACAGCTTCCTGGAATTTATTATTTTCAGGAATACTTTTTTCTTTGTGAGCGATAACTTCAAAGACAATTCTTCCCAACAATAAACGCTCATACATACATACGTTCCTGCCTACGTACACATAAACTCACTCTTGCAAGGACTACTACGAACTCTTGTTACCCTTAACTTCTTAATACTGTTTCTCACTGAACATTAACTTCTACCAATTCATGTTATTTTTTTCCATTAATAAATTTCTATTTAAACATGCAAAAGGAAGGTATACTTTTATTCTTCCACACATTCCAATTTCCAACCTGTTGATAACCTTCTGATAATTCTGTAAGGAGTTCAGTTACGTATGACACCTGGCCAATTAAAAAAAACATTAGCCATCTCCTTAAAGCTTCAGATTCAAACTGTCTATTTTACGTACAGCACGTTTCATTTTCGAATGTTAGATTAAGTCCCCTTTCAAAATCCTTTACACCGTTAGAAGGAATTAATTCTATTAGCAACGGTGTTACTTAGAATTTCTTTTGTTTAAGATTTAATCTTGTACGAGCAAAGACAGATATTTGTGTACTTTTGTTTTAACAATTTTCTGAATGTTTCCAATTCTCACCTGATTATAAAAATTGTCTACAGTTTATTTTACAAGAAAAATAACTTTCATGTCAATTCAGATGTTGAGAATAAATGAACGGTTTTTTAAGATTATTGTATCAAAAGACGAATAGGTGGATTTGTTCGTAAAATATCGCCACTGTTACTAAATTAGGTAGTAGTAAATTTAGATAAATATAAAGCTTCATGTTTTACAAAAGACAAAGCACAAAAGAAATAAAAATAGAAATCTTGATAGCCACAGTTAGTGTGCTGGTCATGCGGATTTTCCACCCCTCCGGTTGATTGTGCTTAATTCTAGATGTTTCTGGGTGCGTGAAAATGAATAGTTTGAATGTCGGTTACGAAGAAGCAATACCAAATTGTTATCTTTTTTTTCAGTGTTTAAAAGTCTCCTCCTATTCACTTATTTTTCTCTTTTCGGTACTTTCATCAAGACTCAAACAGCAAGAAATACTTTTCTTATGACTGAGCTATTGTTAATTGTGGTGAACGTTCGTGTAGCGTAACACTTATCCGCCCGGAAAGTGCAATCAGTGAGACGAGTTCAAACTCTAACCTAGTCAGCTGCGTTTATTTCCTTACAAAATACTCTTGAGAATGACCTAAAATTAATTCATTTTTTTTTCTCACTCTACCAGCTATGGGTTAAATAGCAAATTAAATTAAGTTCTTTAGTTTTTGGTAACAGTCAGTCTAGAAGTAGGTGAGGTAGTAGGGAGCTGGTTAATGTTTCTTTTGCTCGGCCTTGTCAGACTTAACCGAACTCCCTACAGCTTACAGGATTTATGTTGAATAATATTCATCAGAAGGTTGGTTGTCGGCAGGTTGGAATATGTAGAATTAGTGCAGAAGAGCGTAATAATAAAATATACATTTTTAATGTAAACTAGAAATTTATTAAAAGAAGGAATAACAAGAGTTGTAGAAACTAGTGTCCAAGTGGAAACCTTAGTAATAAGTTATGAGTAGAGTTCGTGTTCCATGATAAAGTTGTTTGTTACAGTAATTGTTGAGAGACAATGTCTGGGTAGCTTGGATTTGAGTTACATCTTTGATGTGTGTCAGCTAACCGCCTCCTATGAAATGACCGTGGGGACCGGTTAGACCATCCTTAAATATAGGTGGGGTGGATCAGAAACGATTTTTTTCTTTAGCTATGGAAAAACCGTTTTACTAACTTATTTTGAATTTCACGATTTGATGACCAATCAGGATCCAGACTTCCGCTACAGACCCGTAAAAGGAATTTGATATTTATTTATTTTTGGTTTACCCCCGGAACTCTGCGTGGAGCCAGATGCGTAAAGACCAGTTTTGGTAATTTGCTTTCTGGATCTCTGAGGGCAAACATCCAGTCCCTCGCTTTGCTCGGTATCACTTGATAGGCAATGAAGAACCACCTTATTTTCCAGTCTTTACAGAGTTCAGAAGCGTTTACGCGGTTTTGTAGTTGACGAAATATTTTCCACTCTGTGGATTAAACTCCTGGTAGGATGCTTCTTGTATCACTACGATCTTAACCTCTTCAAGTCTATAGTCAACTGTTATTTATCCTACATATCCTTGTAATATGCATTTTTGTCTTTTTGCGCACTGACAACATCATTTAGTAAGTATCTACCTTGAGTGACTCTTGAACCTGCATTGGGAGAACAAGTATATAAAATATTTGGTTAAAAACATTTATCGGGTTAAATTAACAAAGATACAATCGACATGTGAATGTTTTTATTTTGTCTATACTTCTGAGACGAGCTAGTATGGAATGTTATCATATTTATTGCAATAATCCTTCAAGGACATATGATCCAGTGGATAAAAGCGTTAGTTAGATCCAGTAACTTGACCCGAAGAGTTAGGAGTTCAATTCCTAGCTGCAGCAGTGGTTAAAAAATAAATTGCAGTTGAGTTAAAGGAAGATAACTAAGACATTCAGAAGCGTCATGACTCATGGATCGAGAACAATATCGAAATAAAGGATTCGGTTAAAAATTCCAATAATTGAAGAAGGCCGGAGCATACAACGGTCGATACGTTATGAATATGGCAATAAAGATGAGGACAACAGCCTGACCAATGTAAATAACATTTACATATACTCACTCACGTTCGCAATGCTCCAAATGTCAAAAATTAAATAAAGATTAATTCACTTTAAAGGGGTCCTGTGTATGACGGTAAACTGTATTAGGAGATTGGGAGGAGCGTGGAACGACCTCTTAATTGCTGTTGTTCCCAGGTCCACCCTGACTCGGAGTGGTAGCACTTGTTAGGGTCCCAGATATGGGTAAATAGTTAACCCCCAAACTGGAGTCAAAACACGATGAAAGTATAAAAATACTTATATATATATATATATATATATGTGTGTGTGTGTGTAAACTTTTATAGAAAAATATACAATTTTAAAATGAAAAATATTACCAGCAATACATTTCTTTGAAGAAAAAAAAAACATTATTACCATTACTCATTTTTGAAGGAATAAAAAACATTATTACCATTACTCATTTTTGAAGGAATAAAAAACATTATTACCATTACTCATTTTTGAAGGAATAAAAAACATTATTACCATTACACATTTTTGAAGAAAAATAAAACATTATTACCATTACTCATTTTTGAAGAAAAAAAAATACATTATTACCATTACTCATTTTTGAAGAAAAAAAAAAACATTATTACCATTACTCATTTTTGAAGGAATAAAAAACATTATTACCATTACACATTTTTGAAGAAAAAAAAACATTACCATTACACATTTTTTAAGGAAAAAAAAAAATTACCATTACACATTTTTTAAGGAAAAAAAAACAAACATTACCATTACACATTTTTGAAGGAAAAAAAAACAAACATTACCATTACACATTTTTGAAGGAAAAAAAAACAAACATTACCATTACACAGTTTTGAAGGAAAAAAAAACAAACATTACCATTACACATTTTTGAAGGAAAAAAAAAACATTATTACCAGCAATGCATTTTTGAAGGAAAAATAATTTTTTTTTCATAAAAATCTTACTAAATCAACCTTCTTACTATAACCGAACATTACAAAAAAATATCTTGAAACTCTACTTTTTAGGCATTAAATAACCCACAGAAGTATTGATGTGCTGTTAAACAAAACTCAAACTCACTTTAAAGGAGTAATAAAATTTACGATTACAATCTGTGACCTATCGTCGGCATGTGGTGTTGTTGTTATCGGTTCGAAATGAGAAAATCGGTGAGCCAAGTTCGAATTTCAGTTGAATTCGTTGCGTCTTTTGTCACTTACGCTCAAATGCCCTTGGAAAAGGTACTAACCCATCTCTTTTCCCTCTATGGGTTCTATAGCCACAGAAAGGTTATAGAACACAGAAATAAACAGTAACCTACTGCATAAAAATCTTCTGCCTGGATCAAATGAGACCTGGTCGCTCAAGTTTGTATCACGTCTGGCACTTAACTGAGTTAGCATCCGTTATATGTTAGCGTCCCGTTTGATCAAAATTCAGCATTTTCTTGGTCAAACTAGAGTGACCTCCGTACAGCCCAGGCATGGAACCTGTGCACTGCTCAGATTACTTGCCCTCTCCTCTTAGCCGTGCCGATAAATTTAAAGGAATACAGGGCATTACACTTGGGTACAGCTTGTCTGCAGTAGTTACCGGAAAGTTGTCACTGTTTACAGACAACCGCCTTCGGGGCTCCACTCCGAGTTTTCTGTCAGGATTTATTTCCATAGCCTTTTTCGTGATATGTCCGCAGTGCAACGGAGGTTTAAAATCAGTTTTCCTTCCCATAGATGAACTACCTACTTGGGCTGCTGAGCTCCATCTCCCCTAACAGCTGGTCATGAGGCGTCAGTTTTCCGCCTTCACCCATTCTCCAGCTTTTGTAAGAGGCTATTTGAGACGCATACCACGGAACCATTTTATAGACAAAGGAAGTTGAGTTCATAATCTCCGAGTATTTTAGGCTTAAATCCCGATTTATATATTTTTGGTTCTTGTATTTTTTTTTTTTCTAAATTAACAAACTGTTTTTTGTTTGTTTATTTATGTCTTCTTTGGTCATTTGTCTACTGTTAATCTAACGTTTTGTTATATATATATATATATATATAATGTATATTAATCATATCACCCCCAAGCAAGGCGGTAACGCCACTAATGCACAGGGGGCTACGTAAGAGTAAGAAGATTGTAAGAGAGAAAACCGGAAACCACATCCTAAACAGAGAACAAGGGATGAGCCTCTACACCTGTTCAATAGACGTGGGTGGAGTGTGAACCGGGCGATAGCTTAGTATTCAGAAACTATTAATTTTTTAAGCTTCTAACAAAAATAATTGATATTATGTTTACATTATAATATACTACCAGTATAGCCCGGCGTTGCTCGGGTGTATAACCCGATTTTTTTCGATTATCGATTTTCGATATTTATCGGAGGTACCTCGACACAAAACCAAGCTAAGAACATTCGCAGACGCTTATAGTACAACTGTGTAAATTTTCAAGAAAATCGGTTCAGCCATTTCCGAGTCTATAGGTAACGGACACACAGACAAACACAAAGTTCCATTTATAAATAAGTTTAGATTAGATATATTTATATTATGTACATTATATATATTTCAAAGGTGGTCATAGCAATGTGCTAGTTATGTCATGTCATATTTAAGTAGACGTTTATTGTTTAAATGTCATGTGTACAATTGTTTTTACAGTAGAGGAAAATGAATATATTAAATGTCTTGGTAAACTGCAAAGTCTCTGATTGGGGAGGTTGTGAGAAGCATGGAACCACCTCTTAATTGCGGTTGTTACCAGTTCCACCCTGACCCGGAGCGGTAGCACCTGTTAGGGTCCCAGCTATGGGCAAATAGTTAACCCCCAAAAAGGGGTCGAAACACTATGAAAGTATAAAAATACACATTTTTGAAGGAAAGAATTCTCAGCAATATATTTTTGAATACAAAACTAGAAGAGATTTTCAGTTTTCTAAACTAAAAAAGAATAAAAACAAAAAATTTTCCTTAAAATCTGACTAAATCAACCTTCTCACTATAACCGAACATTAAAAAAAAATACCTTAAAACAACACCTTTTTGGTATTAAATAACCCACAGAGGTTGATATGGCATTAAACAAATCTCAAACTCAATATTATGCATGTATGTATGCATGCATGCATGCGACCAAACTTCTCGAAAATGTACACAGCTGTACGATAAGCGCCTGCGAGTGTTCTTAGCTAGGTTTTGTGTCGAGGTACCCCCGATAAATATCGATAATCGAAAAAATCGGGTTATAGGAGTGGTCCGATTTTAATCAAATTTGATACACTCATAGTCAGACATAAGAAACGATATTCGGCAGTTTCAAGGTTGCAGTTCTTACAATAGTGCAGAAAATCGATTATATATATATATATATATATATATATATATATATATATATATATAAGGCAAGATGATTGTGAGTGTGTGTGTGTGTGTGTTTATCTGCCTGTATGCCTATTTTTTTCAGCCTTTTTATTTTAGTTTTTGCTTCGGGTTTGGCTCTAAGTAGGTATAATTGTAGTTCTTAGTCTCAGCCATGATACCATTTACTCAGAGGACTTATTTAGCCTTCAAAATTCAGTTTACGACGAAAAAAACTTATTTGATATCGATACCAGGAAATCAAAATTTGACTTGCATCCATTCATTTTTCTTTCAGTCTACGGTCTCGCTTTAACTGGAAACAACTATTGCTTTTTAGTCTTTCGTGCCAACGTCCAAAGAGTCTGCGCTCCAGGACCATGGATTAGTTTTAAAGTTTTAATTACACCCGAGCAACGCCGGGCTATACTGCTAGTCTTATACATATTTTAAAATGACTTTTGCGGCGAAATATTTTTTTATCTAATGTGAGTTTGTTCTTTTGTAGATTAATATGACACTGGAAAAGTTTGTCGACATTTTGATTCAGATGTGCAAAGATTTATTCGAAAATTAGAAAAATACAATAAAATATTAAAACGACAGTCTTTGTCGGTTGAATTTAATAAATACATATGTTTAATTAAGTGCCAAGATTTATTTTAAAGTGTTTTACGCTTCAAACCATTTTGCGTTCTGGACACTTTGAATATAATTTATCTAAAATGTGTACACTTTTGGTTTCATGACTCCTAATTAAATATAAGGAGTGTATTACGACAAAATATATACTGATAAATACACAACGTTTTTTATTATAATAGAGAGGAGATATATAGAAATTGAAACCCAGATGGTTAGGTTATTAAGCAAACGTCATACCAATTGTACCACGAGCCCCGGCGACAAAGAGGTAACGAATTAACCTCGATGACGCGCCGTTTGTTCACATATTCCGTGGTGGAACTCATCCAAGTTCCTTTACTCATAGGACGGTGTCTCCCAGAGCCACGACTACTCTCACGAAGCCGCTCACTCCAGAGCATTATAAGCTGGTTCAAGCAACGATATAACAGAAATAGTAGGAGGATTTGAAATAATTAATTCATCGAGTATATGCATGGTGGATGTTTTTATGTTAACGTCCTTGTAATCTCTCTGAAGATGGCTCATGTAAGCCGAAAGCTTAGAATCAACTTAATAAAAAATTATCCAAATGTTGGAGAATTTGTCTTTATTGGCACCTGAAAGTAAAGCCAAAATACGATGTTTAGAACAGCTCATGATTAAACATAAGACATTCATTGTTTTATATATTTAACAGTATATGTTTAGAAAATTATCTGCTGCCTCGATACACTAAATATATATATTGCGGTGACATAATTATTGCAAAAAATAAGATACTGTTAAAGAGCAAAAACGCGGCAATTGCTTTCATAACTGATAGTAAAGTTTAATAACTGGTAGTGAAGAGAATGAACAGAGTCGACGTTGTCTCACTATTCTCTCTCTCTCTCTCTCTCTCTCTCTCTCTATGAGAGTGACAGGAGGAAAATTTTATATATCTATATATATATATATATATATAGAGAGAGAGAGAGAGAACTCTCTTAGAGAGTTATCCTACCACTGTATGTACAGGATACTCCTTTGGATTCTTTTGTATCTACACCGTATGCTTATATATATATATATATATATATATATATATATATACACACCACGGTCTTCATTATAAGAGATGATTATTGTGTTGATAGGGTTGTTTTTGTATGTTGTGTGTCCCTTTCGACATTTTTTTCTTGGGTGTTACTTGTTCATGTCTTGTTTATGTGATGAATTTAAGCGCAGTACTAGCTTGGCGTCTAGGTCTCATCATTTTACAGATTAACAAGACCTGTGATCGATAGATTGGAAGTTTTCAAAAGCCTGGAACTACCTCTTAATTGTTGTTGTTTCCAGGGCCTCAGCTATGGGCAAAAAGTAAACCACAAAACAAAACATTTTAAAAGTATAAAAATACATTTCTACTCTCGCATCGAGCAAAAATCTACCGAGGCTGACAAAGCAAACCTCGCTGCCGAGCTTGAAAATGACCTCCAATCCGTGGCGGACTGTGGTAAGAAATGGCTCGTGAATTTTAATGCTTTTAAAACAAAGCTGCTATCTATTAACCATCACAGACAATCGCTCATTCTCCCCATTAACATGGATCAGGATCCCTGATGCAAAACACTGCGCCTCCTCGGGTTAGCTCTCACAACAGACTCTCAAGTGGAATGACCATGTAGAATCCATAGCTAAATCCACTGCTAAGAAAGTCGGTTCTCTGTGTAAGGCCAGGATGTTTTTCTCGTTTGAAACCATCCTGCACATATATAAATCTACCATCCGCCTGTGCATTGAATATTGCTGCTATATCTGGTCGGGTGCTCCTGCTATCCACTAAGGTGTCCTTGACAGGATCCAACGGACAACCTGTAATGTGATCGATCCCGACTTGGCAGCTCAGATACAGTCACTTTCTCACCGGCGAAATGTGGATTCCCTGTGCCACTTCTACAAATACTTTCCCGGCTTTTGCTCCGATGAACTTAGCTCACTGGTGCCCCCTATATATGAATTTACTCAAGCCACAGGATTAGCAACTAGGTCCCACCTTTTTACTGTGAAATCAATAAAATATAAACGCAAATTCTACTCCACAGCTTCTTTTCTCGCACTTTCCGCCTGTGGAATTCCCTTCCATTTACTTGCTTCCCCGACAGCTATAATCTCTAAGAATTTAAATGTAAAGACAAATAGTCATCTCCTGTCTCACTAACCTGCATCTGCTCTCTCATGCTTCTTTCTCTGTCCACTCCAGTCTCATCAGTATTCTCATCCTTCTCTTACCCACTTCCTGACAACCCCCTATAACCTTTCACGCTTTTTAATGACTTTCCTCTAATGTAACCCCATGCAAAACAGTGGCAGTAAAATGCCTTGCTTCGGAGCGATATGATTATAAGATTATAAGCGATATGATTATAAATTAATAAAATACAATGACAAACAAGACATTTTAAAAGTAAACTGAACAACAATATATTTTATGTGTTTGAAGACATACAACCACGTTCGAAATATTTTGAGTTGAAGCCATAAAGTTGTGTTCAAATTATTTATATTTTAAATAATTTATGGTGGTCGGTATGCCACCAAATATATCACCCAACCAACCTATATGAATGAACTCTTTTCTATACTGATCCATATAGTATGCAATAATTTCTAAAAGAAATCCAACTGTATTTCAAAATATAAATAACTTCAACAAAACTACAACATAAAACACACTTATCACTACCACACAAGCATGCATATGCACATAATCTGAGTATCATCTACCATGTATACAATTGTGAAAAAAGAATAACATATTGTATTTGCCTTGAATTCACAACTGATCCAAGGTGATTATTTAATTAAATTGTAATTAAAATGGCGTCATTTTCACTGGGTAATATATACCCATGGTTAGTGGTCTCGGGTTAATTCATGTAATATCTTTAAATTTCTTAAATCAAAATGTATTTGAAAATATAACTTCAACATAAAGCACACTTACTAAGGCCCCTAGTAATCATGTCCACATAAACATGTATATAAACAAAAGCTGAGTATTATCTACCATGTATACAATTTTGAAATTACAAGAAAATTTAATATGGGCATTAAATGACCCGCAAGGTGTTGACATGCCATTACTCAAATCAGATCATTAAATCTTCTCTCGCACTTCTCT